>JAUCMU010000042.1:2865025-2876657 GCA_032275025.1 Enteromius treurensis | reverse complement strand
AAGCTACATACCTTCTATGTACATATCAGAGAACAATTTAAAATATTCTCTCAATGCATTCTGTGGCACCTTTAAATATTCTTCACTGTGTGTCCAAATCGCTGTCTAGTTTCCTTGTTTTCTAAAAATATGTTGATATACAGGTCGTGGTGGGTCCAGATATTACTCTTCAGGAAGGCACAGTTCTGTCCATGCACCATCCAGATGAAGAGGATGATGAAGATGAGGATGAGTTCTTGAGCGATGACGACGTTGGCTACAGGAAAGACAAAACCAAACAGAAAGGTACATGCTCCTCCTATTTTCTAACGTGGATATAACACTGATTTAAATGTTGATGGTCACTGATTTGATCCTAATGTGTGGGTCGAAAATCTGACGGGATTATAACACTTTAAAAGTGTCCTTGTGATACATATATGTATATGATACATATGTCATGAAGTAATTGCAGTAAAGTATGGATAATAAATAAATCTGTAAGTGCATGTAAATGTAATATTACTTGTGTGACAAGGATGCATTCAAATAAATTGGTCTTATTTTTCATGCATGGGTCATTTTAGTTTTTTGTTTGCTGTTCTGTCAGTGTTTAACCCAGCAGAGGTTGGTTCAGAGGGTAAAGGATACAGATGGAAGACCAGCACTCTTGATGACACGGAAGAAGATGAGCTTGCCGAGTGCATTTGGGGTGAGATGTCTGCTAATCAACTTATATTCATAATATTGTCATTTATTCACTGCTTGTTCCAAACTTGAAGCAAAGGATTGGAAAGAATTGTTACACTAGTCTGGTCTGACCAGCTGACCTGAACTGACTCTATACAATGAGTGCATCACTGAAAAGGGGTGTGGCTACCCAAGCTCCTAAAGTTCAAGCGTCACTGGATCAAAACAGACCCAGGAATGGAAAAGTTTATACAGGGTTAAATAAACAGGCATTGATAATGAGTGTTAATCATGTTTCCAGGCCTAGTGTTGAATCCCGACCCAGAGAGTGACAGTGAAAGTGAGGTCAGCGAGGGATCACATGACCTGGGAAGCCACCCTGCATCACCTGAACTGGATGATGTCAAAGGTGGGAAGCGTACAGAATTATTGCATCCATATCTCTTACATAGAAAAATTTATCAGAGCTCTGTTCATCCTATCTAATATCGCTCAGATCTCAGTTCGATGCTAACTGCTCTTCCCACTCAGTGTTTCAGAATGAGGTTCATGGTACGTTACAGAGAGGGCTGGATGAGAACATAGGCTGTGACAATCTGGTTCTTGAGATCAACTCACTCAAGTAAGTTAGAATTAGAAACACAGTGCATGTCAGTGTTCTGATTCGATTCTGAACATTACGAATGAGATTTGAGAGATTGAAGCTAAGACGTTTCTCTGTATGTTCCTCGCACAAAATGTTTACGGCTACACAAAAGTCACACTGCTTGTATGATAAGGTAATGATAAGGTAGCTATTGCCTCTTCTCAGGTATGCCTACAACATTTCTCTGAAGGAGGTTATGCAGATCTTGATTCGAGTTGTGCTCGAGTTTCCTTTCCACCAGCACGGGGCTCAGATAAACACAGCTCAGTATTCATCACACCTGCTGCCTGTGAGTGACTTTATCTTGCATTTTTGTTCATTTTGGTGCCATTTCTGCCCTGAACCTGATTTGCAATGATAATACATAAAATATGATAATGCATGCCAGTTTCCGATATCATCAGCTGGATGTGGATGACAACGATAACAGTCCCTGTGTTTTTCCTCACAGTTGTTGAAGAAGTGGGCGCCAGTCTTTAAGAACTATGTGAAGAGACCTCAAGACCAAATGGACTGTCTTGCTTCCATGGAGGAGGTTTTCCTTGAACGGGAAACTCATTGGGCAGCTTTGGTTAAAGTGAGACGTCTCTTTTTCTGCAGTGTACCGTAATAGACCTTCCCTAGCTGACTGTACGTGATGTGTGTCCACTTCAGGTGCTGATGAATATGTACCAGCTGGAGATCTTGGAGGAAGATGGCATCATGAACTGGTTCAAACAGAGCTCCAGCACAGACAAGAGCCAACAGCTCCGCAGGAATCAAGGGGTGCGGTTGTCTAAGCTTGAAGTGTTTTGGCCTGTAGCTACATCTACACTAGATTTTCTGATCATTGCTGTCAAATTACTAGCTGACTTTATGGGGCTGTCAGTGATGTGTGTGTGTGTGTGTGTGTGTGTGAATGAAAGCACAGAACATGGCAAAGTTGACAACGCCAGAGCAAGGTTTCTGGGAATGGGCTGAAATCAGGGTGAAAGAGGACTATGTTAACTATATGGTTACGTCTTGTCTTTCTACAGCTCTTGAAGTTCATCCAATGGCTAGAGGAGGCTGAAGAGTCTTCAGAAGGAGATGAATGAACATAATCCGTCGTGTGTGTGACCCTTTGGACAGTCATTTATATGCTTTACTAACCAGAAAAGAAAAAAAAACTTGGTATGTTTGTGGAATGTTTCATTCCTGACAAATGTAAACGTATAAAGGTGTGGAACTGGATATCTATTCATAGTTAATTTTCTTTCTTGATTTCTGTATGGTTTGCAATGCCTGTAAAAAAAAAAAAAAAGCAATGTTCAAACCAAAAATGAAAATGCGCTTTAATTGAAAGCTGGGTTGAAATGGGTGATGCTGGATGCTCACATGGGTTGCCAGATTGAGGATATGCAACAAGCGCAATTTACAATGGAAGCCATTCCAATGAGCCTTGCACTTAATATTTCCCTGGTCATAGAGCTTATTAAATGGATGCAGATGCTTTTTTATGTGGGGTAGTAGGGTTCCTCCGCAGCAGCAGCAGCAACCAGCTCGCGAAAACACAGTCTATGGCGGCAAATCTATGCCATTAAGCGAGCTCACCACTGATGCTGGCGAGCGCGGTAAATCATTTCCACGAGAGAAAAACAGATTACATGTGAAGAAACGGGGCCTGCGGGCTCATTTCAAACCCTCGCGCGCTTGATATGTCATCCGTGCGCAGTTTAAGCACTTGCGCTCGATCTTCTCACATGCTCGCGCAAACACTATTATTTTTTGTGTCAGTCGTTACAACTAAACAAACCCCATCCCCCCGCCCCTCGACGACGATGCCATCGTACGATGCCAAATTGGTCGACATTGCCCAACCCTATTGGGTAGAGTCTGCAGTCTACCACTGGCAACCCTAGGGGTCAAATGCTATTGGTTAAATTGGCAGTGGGCGGAGTCACAGACCAAAACAAAAACAGGCATTCTGACACAGAAAGCACATTCCAGTAGAAAAGCTATCTGTAGCATTGTTTTACTTCACATGTTTACTAACTGTGCGTTCACACCGCCGCCGCCGGCGAGAGCGTCTAAATTCGCCCTGGCATCGACGCTGTACAGAGATTTTTTGGATGTTCTGACGTAGATTGAATGCTTGTCTTGTATTTAAAGGGGCCGCAAATCAAACAAACTCGTTTAACTTGTACAGACTGACCACAAAGAGGGTATAAGTTATCCTCATGAAATATATTGAATGTAAAAGTAAGAAATTGATTGATGAAAATAACTTCTTTGTAGTTACATGTTTTCTTTCAGCGGGAAAATGTCGATTATAAATAGTATTGTGCACATTCTTATATGATGCACAACTCATATCGTGATGGAGGACAAAGTTGTTACTATCAGGAATCTGCTAAAGCGGTGGACATCTATATCCCGACTGGTTGCCGCCGAACCGCGTCATAGCTCATTACCATAAAGTTGACTTGATTTCAACTCTCCTCGACGCTCTCGCCGCCGGCTCACATTGAAAATGAATGACTTTGACGCTCTCGCCGCCGGCGGTGTGAACGCACGGTAAGTATCTGCAAACATATGGTATTTTTCTGCTTTAGTACAGTTAAAAGAATTATATACAGCACCTTTGATTCACCATCATCTTCCGAACATGCACTTCTACCGATCACAAATTATATTTTGAAAGATAAACAACACTGGACCTCTTAGAATTTTGTGAATAAGGAAAATACGTTTCAAAAAGACCTGCAACTCATCTTGAAGATTTTAATTTATAACATACTGACCCTTTTGATAATAAATCATTTGCACAGGTTAATGGCTATGAATGTCTGCAATACTCATTTGGAGATACCACTGTAGTTTTTTATGAACCTTGATGACAAAGTCCACAACAGAATTGAGTCGACATGAAAACCCATGAGTTATGAATGGCTTTTAATATTGGCATTTCAGTATAGTAGCAACATTTCTAATTTAAACCATTTGTGTTCAGCAGAACAAAGAAATCCATATGCATTGGGAACTACTCGAGAGAGAGTAAATGATGACAGAATTTTCATTTTTTGGTGAACTATTCCTTTAACTACCTAAATGAAAAACTATCAAGATTCAGTCAGCTAGTTGTTTTTATCTTTATTAACGGCACCGTGGATGAAACCACCTACGAGCGCAAACCCTGTTATTCCGAACAACGCCGTTAAACCCTTCCACATGTTGGCGCTGTTCTCGTGCCGCTGGATGAAGCTCTTGTAATCGCTGGGGATCAGGATATAGCTGCGGCCGTCTTTGGGCGGCTGTAGCCTCATGACCTTATCCTGCTCCAGGACGAGCTCCCCGAACCCGGTGAGAGCCGATCCCACACGCAGCAGCTCCTCTCGCTCCTCAAGGGCTACAGGCTTCTCCCCGCTCAGCTCTCGCACGGCGGCGTCCATCAGCCCCTCTTTGGCTTGCCTGAGCCTCTTGTGCACCTGCTCCAGGTAATCGCTGCGCGCCTCCAGAGGAGAATCCACGCGCACCGACACCTCGCTGAAGTATGAGCCGGGCTGGACCAAGCAGAAGGGCACAGTGTTGGTGGTCTGCTGCTTGTTCACTTTTTTGGAGACCCTGTGTGGATGGTTTTTCATGCTTTATTATAACCGGTTTTCAAAGCGTTATTGAAGCGCATACAATAGATGTTGTGCTGATATCTTATGAGGGGTGAGCAGAGCTCGTTTGCATTTAAAGCGACATGAAATTAAATGGCATGCTGTAGACCAGACTTTCTCAACCCTGGTCCCCGAGGTCCACTCCTGCAAATTTTAGCTCCAAACCTAATCAAACACACCTAAACCAACTAATTGCGGCAGGTAAGTGTGATCAAGGTCGGAGCAAAACTCTACAGGAAAGTGGCCCTCCAGGACCAGAGTTGGGGTGTTGACAAAGCTGTTTTTGACAGGGTTACATAAATATAATAAATAAGAAAAATTTCATGCTTCATCTACAATACTATCAGTTGCTTAAACAAGCAAAATGATTTGCAGTAAAGCATTTACCATGTTTTTAGAGCAGCGTTCCAGTATTTCCAGTGTTCGTGTACTGTAATCTTTTGGATGACACCATGACAGCGTGGGACGTACTGACTGGAAATGGGCTCTCCGACAGCCTGCACCAGTC
Organism: Enteromius treurensis; assembly: GCA_032275025.1. Taxonomy (NCBI): domain Eukaryota; kingdom Metazoa; phylum Chordata; class Actinopteri; order Cypriniformes; family Cyprinidae; genus Enteromius; species Enteromius treurensis. Next base: position 2,871,211 of record JAUCMU010000042.1, on the reverse strand, counting down.
CTGCGATGGAGGGAAAATGAAGCTGCATCGATCAAGACTTCTCAAAGTATGAAGTGTTACAGACCAATTTATTTACCTTCTACAGCAACATAATGAAGTCTCTTGTTGGACGATGCATTCAGAATCCTGAGCAGGTGATGGTCTGCTTGGAAGCTTGGAATCTCCTGTAAAGTGGAGGAAATGTCAAGTTTGGATGTGCTGACAGTTTATTTTACTTCCATCCAAAGTGACTTACAGAAAACTTTCATGTATGTACGTACTTTTCATTATATGTTTCAGGATACATTTCACATCAGGAAAACATGAAAAAATCTGCTTTCTCAGTAAAATAATCTGTTAGTTACAGTTGCCAAGCTTAATCATTAAACAACATTTTGGGTAGCACTTTATTTTACAATTCTTTTACTCCTATACAAACAATGTAGTTATTGTATTACTAGGTAATAATAAGGTAGTAACCCTGAACCTAGAAGGCATGAGACAGGCTATAGACTAATTTATAATGAAGTCTCATAGTAATTGGGGAAATTATTGATTTACACTGATTTAAACTAAAGTGATTTCAGCTATATGTCAGGCTATAATATATATTTATTATATATATATGTCATGTTATAATATACATATTGTTTGTGTTTCGCTATAAAACTGGCAGATTTTGAAAGCTTAAACTTTGGAATATCTCCGGGTGTTCCCAATCTAGGCCGACTTTATTCTCGTAATATTTCAACTTTAATCTCGTAATAAAAAGATATTTCGACTTTAATCCCCTAGTATTTCGACAGTATTCTCAAAATATTTAGACAGTATTCTCAATATATTTCGACTGTATTCTCGTAATATTTCGACTTTTATTCTTGTAATATTTCCACTTTAATCCCCTAGTATTTCGATTTTATTCTCATAACATTTAGACTTTATTCTCATAATATTGCGACTTTTAATCCCCTAGTATTTCGATTTTATTCTCATAACATTTAGCCTTTATTCTCATATTATTGCGACTTTTAATCCCCTAGTATTTCGACTTTTAATCGAAATATTATGATTTTAATCTGGTACTTAAACTTTTTTTGTTTGTTTGTTTGGTGGCACTAAAACGCTGTCGTACTCGTTAACTGTTACAGACAAACTGAATGGGTCTACAGGTAACATACAGTTAACAACTTTTAAAGTTAGCAATTTTTACTAACAATTTCAACGGCAGGCCTTATCTGGCCAACCAAGTGTTTCTTGATCAGGTTAACCTCAAAATAAATCTGAACTGAAGTCATGCAAACCATAACAATGTGCCCAACATAGTTAATGGGCAATTAATGTACTCCTTGACAAGAGGTCACTAGAGAACCAAAATAGAGAAATGAAGAGGACGTTAACCACAATGTGATCAAAATGTCCACCGCAGAAGAGAATGAAATCACAAGATACCGGTCACATGGTTTTGTCACACAGTTGACCATTTAAACTCAAGACTCAAAGCGGACATTGCAAAAACTAATTTAAAAAAACTAAGACAGCTACGAATAACCTGAAAAATTTGTTTTTTGTTAGAAAAAATAGAATCATCAATGGACATGAAATGTACACCATATCTACCTTGTGCATGTGATTAAAGACACAATGATGATAATATATGAATCATAACATGTGGGTTTGAATCTACAATCAGTTCAGGTCGAGGCTGTTCTGAACCAGAGTTTGATTGTTGTGTTTCTTTGCTAGCAGTGATGTGGATATCATTACTGTACCTTCAGCTTCTGTACTTCTTGTCTTTTATCTGAACATAGTTTATAAAACAGGCCGGAGAAGGCGAAGCAGGATCCTGCACATATGACGGTCAGTGGGTTGAGAAGATTGTCACTCATTTCTGCTTTGGATAATAAGAGAAACATTTAAAGCTTGTCTGAAATGTTTAGTTGTAAAACATAATAAACATGGTAAACCCTACCCACCAGAACCAAATGGGTTTATCAACTTGCTTAGCTGTTTTTAAAGACTATTACAGGAATAGTTTATTGGTAAAAATACATAACTAAGTTTTTGTTTTTTACATTTTTGCATATCAACTCAACATATCGTCATACAATTAAATTAAAACTGTTCATCAAACAAGGAAAGAAATCCACGTTTACTTTCGTTTAGTAAAACGTTCACTTCATTTCACGTTTTTATGTTTCTGCACAGACATGGCATAGTATGTATACAACAACAAACTATCTAAATCACAGAGTATCGTGTCGTAAAACTATTTAGCAAGTTACGTTGGCGACTTAAAAGCCAAAACCAACAGGTGAAGGCGGACAAACCTCAGCGAAAGTAAAACAAGTCAGAGCTGTTCATGTCACGATAAATCAGGAAGCCACTGCTTTAGATTACACAGAACTATTACTATGCTCACTAGTTAGATCAGGTTAGCAACAGAGCAGCTTTCAGGATAGTTCTCAGCATTAGCATTCACCTTTCTCACCTGGAGTTTATTGCAGACGCGTCCAATCCGCCATCACTTGAGTTGCAGTGTGTCTGTGTGTCCACAGGAGGACTCGATAAAGAAAATACACTCCCACTTACAGACAATAAGAGGTAGACTTTACTAGGAAGTGAGCATCACTTTGCCCTACTAGCGTGGTTTCCAAAACTGAAGCGCAAACCCCGCCCCTCCCGGAGTTCATTGGTCAGTTCAATCAGTCAATCAACAACAGGCCACTCTTCATACGCTATTTTTGAAGTAATGTTATTTTGTAAAGCGAACGTATTATATAAATAAAACCTAGTTTAAGTTTCATGCAATTCCAAACTGCTTTTTTAATTATTTGAAGTGGACTGCTGTAAGGAATCACGTGCCAGACAATACTACTTAAAGAGACAGTTCACACAAAAATTATTCAGTAAAATAAATCTTAACATTCATTAATAAATTCTGTGATCTAAGTTGGTACTTATAGGCAAATTTAACTTGAATAAACCTGAGCTGTGTAGGTACATTTGCAGATATTATTGTGAATTTTAGTAACCAAATATAGAACTTATATTGTCATACTAACAAAAGAATGTAAACCATGGAAACAATTAGTATACTGAATAAGGTGCTTCATCAGTTGGGGCCCATGTCTGAGTATGAGTGTGTGTAGGGAATATGAAATTTTCATGAATGTAAATCATGGAAGCTTTTAATGAGGTGCTAGGACAGTTGAAGCCTGGATATCTCATGACCTGTGATTGGAAGCTTACATTACCCAAGGGCCAGGTGCAGACCATCAAAGACATCCAGATTACGAAATCACCTCAGAACAAAGGGAAGCCCCATACTTTTTTGCAGAGAAGGCAACTTCTCAGCAGATCATATGAGGTAATGCACAGGGAGGATGAGAAGATTGTGAGGTACGGCCAACCATGCATAGCAAATTAAGTAAAGGCGAGAGAAGATGAAGATGGCCATCCAATCAGATATTAAAACCAAATATAGACGATGAGATAAGGGTGGCTGGCCAATCAGCATCATGAGAAAAGGTAAAGGCATCATCTTTGAAAGAGTATTGTAGGAGCCTTACTTATTTTTCATAATTTTTTGTACCCATTTATTCACATATTTTTGTTGTATGGTTTTGTAGTATTATTAATTCTGTTTATTTCTTTGAGTGTGTGCTCTCTATAGGTGTGAAGGGAAAAATGTAGAAAAATGGAGATGCCACCCCTAACAGGAAGGGGGCGCTGGTGCAAAAGCACACAATTTCTTGACCGTGCACATGGAGCTAAGATGGCATGGTGCAACAAGCCAGCAAACAGTCTTTAAGTTGTTTGTTTCTGTTATGTTGGAATTCAGTTTATTTTCATTTAATAAACTTCAGTTATTGTTTGGAACACCATCAAGCTGCTCTCTGGATCTATTCATGCAACTTGTTCGCGTCAGAATATAGCATCAACACCTCTCACAGTGGCAAAGAAACAAGGGATAAATTGGACATTGAAACGAGTTTTTACCACTACAATTGATGTAAATTTTTAACACAATCTCCTCTCCTGCATTCAATCACAACATCCATCGCAGATGGGACCTTTAAAACTGGATTTGTGGTTTGTGGTCAAATATTAATACATTTATAATGTGTCAATTAAAATGAAATGTTGCAAATGTCCCTGGAAGAATTGTAGAAGTCTTGGGGGCAAGAGGGTTTAAATTAATTTATACATACATAAGCAAGCAAGCACCTAAATCATCACAAAAATTAGATTTACAGAGTTTAAAAAAAAACAAATCTGTCTCACCCATACATAAACTCCAGCAAATTCAGCTGCCAGACACTACTGGAGCAGACTCTGTAGTCGGATATAAAAATTAGCTTTTTGGCATGTGAGATGGGTAAAATAAATAAATAAATAAATAAAAGCATCCCATGCCCACAATTAATTGTGTGTGTGTGTGTGTGTGTGTGTGTGTGTGTGTGTGTGTGTGTGTGTGTTTTTTACCCAAGAGGTTCTGTGCATCTTTTTATTTTTTTTATTTTTTTCATGCTATATGGATTCTATCATAAAAAAAATAAAAAACTGACCTCTGCTAAGGATCTTGTAAGAGACCATAGCTGGTTCTTTCTTCAAGACAATGATCCAGAATGAAAATAAAATAAAATCGGTCACTGAGCAAAAAAACAAGCTTCTACTATAGCCACCCCAGTTTCTAAACCCTATAGAAAACAAGTGAGGTGAACTGAAGATAAGAATCGCCAACATAGAGCTGAGAATCTGAAGGATTTTAATCTGTTAGAAGGAATAGTCAAAATGGTCTCAATCTTGCTGGTTTGTTTAGGGAGGTGATGTGGGTGTTTACAGGTTTTCATAAGGATTACTTTATAGAGAATATTTGTTTATGAAAAGCCTTGCTTTATTTTAAAATAGACAATTTAAGCTTTCTGTCGATATATTTCTTATGTCTCTGTGTTAAGTATTCTCAGAGTTTGTGTTCATTTTTGTGGAGCTTTTAAGAAAGAAGTTTAAAGAGGCCAAGATGGCAGAAGCACACCCTATTTGTTCTCTTTATTTGTACTCTTTACGTTTTTTGTTGCAAAAATGGCACATATATATATATAAATATGTGCCTCTACATACTGTACATTTCTGCAACCCCGTATTTATGTACCTTACTACACATTTCACCACAGTTTAAGTAAAATGTCCAGAGAGTGGCACTAAAACACATGTTTAATACGTAACCGTGGCAAGTTTGTATTAGGTTGGTACAAGTACGTGTTGCAGTGTTTTTATAATGCTGATCGAGGTATGTTTTGTGGCCGTTTCGAATTCAATTATCCAGTGAGTGTTGCTAAAGATTAATGCTCTATCATGTTGGAAATATCCACTACACCAAACCTAAACCTACCCGATAGTGTTAACAAATGCAAAAGTAATTTAAAAGCCTATTCGCTGATGCAGCCATGAACTTCCTTATGCTGATTTGAGCTGTTTTGTCAGACCGTTTTACACGGTTTTACATTACTGAAATAACTAAGAGTTTCACGTTTTATGTTTCATTTCTTGAAAAGTCAAGAAGACTTGAAAGTAAAGTAACTGGTAATCTGATTACTTTTTTAAATGGTGTAATGAGTAGGCCTAATATAATCAAATTGCAATTTTAAAGTAATAATTAGTCATTTGTTGTAATGTGATAATTTTAGAAATAACAGATAATTTCAAATAATAAATATTTAGCACATTAAATTAATGGATAAATGTGTCTGTCTCTTGTGTGAAAGTGCTTCTATTTTCTCAAGTAAACAAGTTTGGCAGAGTGTCCATTTAGGCATGCCAACGTTGTGCTGCAAGAAAACATAGTGGTTTAAATTGCTCCTCATTCTCTTGCTGTTAATTTAAAGAGTCTCATGGCTGTGACAAGTGCACTCTTTGAGGTGAGAAGCCTGGTATGCCTTTATTAAGATCGACAGCATGCTACTTAAACACACCCGTGAAAATGCCACCCTGCCACTGTGTCCTGTCAGAATGTCAACAGAACATGTCTTAAAGCTCAAGGTGATCTTGCGACAGCTTCTCTAGCAGCCTGTCAAAAAAACCTGTTTACCCTTTCAGTCGAATCACTTCGACGTTACGTATGGGAACTCGACAGAGAGACCGATTTGCCTTTGAGCTTTTACTAAAGGCCAATGAATATTGGCATGTACTGATTGCGCTCAGGTGCGG
>JAUCMU010000042.1:2835513-2864925 GCA_032275025.1 Enteromius treurensis | reverse complement strand
GACTTATTTTAATACAAATAAACTGCCAATAAGTCAGACTAACTGCCATAAGCCTGACTTATTTGGTAAACTTGTTTTATGGAACAGGCCCCAGAACACCTAGATGACACACACACAAACAATAAGGCCTTTACACTATCTGACACAACGGTGTTTAGAATTTAACTCGAAATGAAGTGCTGGTTTCATCTGGCCAGAGTAGAACTGGCCCTACAACTGAGCCTGGTTTCTCCCAAGTTTTTTTTTTTTAGATTCTGTCACACATGGAGCTTTGGTCTCTTGCCACTGTTTCCTCTGGCTTGTTTACTTGGAGACTCTTAATTTTCTGCAGTTATCGTTGATTTGATTAGATCCTACTGAAACCGAACTGATCTCGACAACAACGTCTCTGCGTTCAATAATGAAATACCTTTAACTGAAAATTAAGTTTACTCTTGTCATTTTACATCACTGACACTCTATTCGTCAAGTTTGAAACGGTTCAGTGCTTTGACACAGTATTTTTTGTTAAAAGCACTATATAAAGCTCAACGACTCATTGAATCAAACTTGCCATATTCTGCCAAAAACGTCATTCTTTCATTGATGCTTTTCTGGTTTTTTAAGTAGTACGCACTCCTTAATTCCACACTTTCTTAATTCTTGCTTTAACCAGTCATTTATATTTAACTCCATCCCCCCCCCAAAAAAAATCAAGTGATTAACCATTTTAGGCCATTATTTATTGTTAAAGGGGTGTATAGATACAAAACTAAGTCTACAAACTAAAGTTAGTAATGAGGATTTATCAAAGTTATGAATCAAAAGTGGGACATTCAAATACGGAAAAATAAATGGTGCATAACATGTTATGTTGCCAAAGTTTTCCAGCTTATTTTATTGCATGGGAAGCACCGACCAGACAAAAGCATTTTATTTGCACACATGTTTGTAATAGAAAGGACTGGGTAACAAAGTGGGGAGACATGACAAACCAGAAGACTCAAATTTAGTGTCGTCTTCCTTTTTATTGTCCCTCCTCCTATGAATACAGAGTACATCGGCCATCACACTTGGAGGTCTCGCTATTTCACATACATAAAGAAGCTGGTTCCAACTTTTCTTTCGCAGCACACTGTTGTCCCACCCTGAATTACTTTTTTTTTTTCAGAAAACGCAAGCAGTAGTGCCATTATAGTAATAATTAAAAATAAAAACACCGCAAAGATCACAGAAGGAATAAAAATAAACAAATGGTACTGATGCAAATAGACCACGTGCTTAGTAGCTAGATTTCAAACGTCACCATAATCTAAGTGCAAGATATGTCAACAACCTCAGCTAGAGAAAACTCACTAAAAAGTCAATAAAACTTCATGTTAAGAACATGACTTGCTGAAACTTACCATCAGAGTTCAGGAAAATAAACTTGTGGCAGATGATGAGTTTTTAAAAACAGGTTAACACACTCTCTCACACACACACACACACACACCACCCACGTTTACATTTCAGAAAGTGGTCCTAAGGTTTCTAAGAGATGAACTTAACAAGGACCAGCCTGGATCTCCATTGAGCCCTGGGTGCTTTAACAAGATGAGGAAATAATCTCTCTGAGGAACAAAGACAACTATGCATACTAATTTCACAGGTCCAGCAGAGGACGACGAAAAAAAAACATCAAAGCAAGATCAAGACGACGCATTTGCTTCTTGCTACCGGTCAAATCCAAATGCGTGGAGGGTAGCTTGACCTTACAGCTTTCTTTTAAAACATTTAAAATAGTCAATATACATTATTCATGTATACATGTTAATAGTAAAATCCTCACTACGAGTCTCGTATTCTCACTTGGTGGAGAAAAAAACAAACAAAAACAAAACGTTCTGCTTTTGGTAGAGCCATTGAGAGTGTATTGGATTACACGCAAGACACCGCAGTGTCCCGACTGAAGCGCAAGCGTTTACAACACACCTCGAACCTATCTTGAAAATGCATACATTCAAGCAGCAATAAAAAAATATTTATGGCGAATGCATAATCTCTGGAAAAAAAAAAGGGAACAAAAAAATACTGTATGAACATCCCTGCTATCAGGTCTCTAAATACAAAACCTCTACCCATAATTTGCTTCAGTGTAACAAGAAGTCCTTTTTGTGTTTTTCCGCAGGTAAAAGTCAGTTCTCAGTGTATGTATGGATGACAGTCTCATGTATTTCTCTTTTCTGGTTTCTATGGTCGAACAATCCGTAAGCATGCAAGCGTCGAAGAGGAGGGGCGGGGGCCTGGAGGAAGGTTTCGGTGGCAGAGCTGAGGTTTAAGCCAGGGCCGGAAAAGCCTCGGGATCATCCACGTTGGGAACAGAAACGCCTCCACCCTGTTGAATTCAAAAGAGACAAGACTTCAAGACGACATCTGAGACAATCACTTATTAATCAAAGCATTAACATTAATTTCCTTTTCCTGCACATAAGGCATTCAAACGACTGTAAAATGAGTGACAGCTGGAAAATATAAAACACTGCATTCAAGTCTTACAGGCTTCAAAGTGAGAAAATAATGATAAAAGTTGCATTTTTGGATAAAAGACTGAAAAACCTGAATTTTATAACAACAAAGAGTTGTATTTCTTTGCTGGGGGTAAAAGTGAAGCGTTCACTTAAACAAGAAAAACAGTAGCGATATGGGTTTCAGGGGCAGACTAGTTTTATCTGCCACAAACGTTCACACACAAACATTCAATATCAGTATGTTATTTACCTTCTCAGATCTGCCTCCACCTCGTCCTGGCCGTCCTCCTCCTCCCCCACCACCACCACCGCCACCACCACCACCACCGCCGCCGCCGCCACCACCACCTCCTCCTCCACGGCCTCCTCGTCCTCCACGAGATCCTCCACGGCCACGGCCTGGCCGACCCAAGTCTCCAAAGTTTATCTCCAGCTGGGAGGTGATGTCATTTGCGGGCTTACGGAAGTGGTGATCTCCACCCTCATCAGCCTTTAAGAAGAAAGATCACAGGATCAGCTTCAGGAACTAAAACACATCATTCCCGATTCCACACAATGCTTGCTTTCTTGATGTGCTGAGGATTTCAGATTCGGATGACATGAACAATCACAGGAATGGAATTTACAGAATTCTTCGCAGTAACTTGAGGCGTAAAATCACAAGCACACTACTAATCAAATCACAAAACTGACTTGGAACTCAAAGGTCTTCATGGCAACCCGTCAAAATAAAAGTTCAGTTTCACTGGAAGAAATGATGACAGAGAAACATAAAAAAATAAATAATATATTGTGTTTTCATTTTAAAGTCAACTTTGTCTGCCCAAAAAATGAGAATTATTTAATTTGAATTTGATTTCAAATTATTAAATTGTTAATGTTTTTTCCCCCCCTTTATTTGATTACCTGTAACAAGAAACCCAGAATAACTAAAACAGTCAACGCCAAATATCTTGGAGAGAAAAATTTAAACTTCTTAGGGCCCTAAAATAATAATAATTTTTAAAAAAAATGCATGAAATGAATAAATGATGTTAACGTTTTAATTAATCTAATATAATTTTTTTATTCAATTTTAATACTTTTTGTTAAAGTTTAATGATTTAAATGAGACATGCTTACGGATGACCAAAATGTGATTTAACCAAATAAAACTTGTTCCAGAAAAAAAAAAAAGAAATCCAGAATTTAAAAAAAAAAGGTAAATATTATGTTATATTATCTAGATCAACAAAATGATTTCTAAGGTGACCAAAACAGTGAGAGGAGAATAAAAAGCCAAATCCAGACACAAAGCCGGACAGATACCTTTTGGAATGAGTCAGGATCCACATCTCCAGCTTCAATCACAGATCCAGCATGCCGCTGAATAGCCACAAAAAGAAAATAAGCGACATTAGCCTCAAAAGCATACAAAGACAAATGTATGAGTCTGGACCATGAACTGATTTAACTTACCGTGCCAACCTCCTCGCTCTTTGACTTGTGCAGTACGTAGCCCTTCTTCCACTGGCTGTCGTTACCCTCGTTGGGCTTGCGGATGTTGAACTCAACTTTGGAGCGTTCTTTGTCTTGCATGGCCTTCCATTCATCCAGTGTCATCTCCTTAGGACCTTCATCCTTCACCTCCTCTACTTCATTCTCCCTACACAGACACAACCATCAAAATGGCATGCTCTTAGCACATCTAGTCGTTGATATTGGCATGCGCTGTTGTTCTGGACAGAATTCTACTCGACTCACTTGTTTTCAGAGTCGGCAGGAGCGTGATCTTCACCTTCAGGAGCCGGCTCCGGTGCTGCAGACTGATCAAGCTCACTGTCAAATCAGACAACATTGTTAGATATCATCTTTCATCTTTGCAAACATCACTAATGAGAGTTAACAAGAGTTTAGGGTTTCAAACAAGCTACATTGTTCTGAACTTAATTTAGCACATATTACCGCCTTATTCTACATGACCTCATTCTATGTCCCTAATCCTACCCAATACCTAAACTTAACAACTACCCTACAATCAATTAGCAGCAAATTAAGATATAAACATATAATAAACTCATGAATAAAGCATTTCTGCATCTCAAATAAATGCATCTTGATTTAAGGATGACAAAGACGACACATAGAATGAAAGCGTAAAATGCCATGTCTTTATGAATTTAAGACATCTTGCTCTGATGTGAGGCCGAAGTGAAACTTTGTAAGACTCGCAGAAACCCTGACATCTGTCAACGCTTAAAAATAAACTGACACAACCACAAACCTCAAATATTTGACACTTCCAACCCTACCTGGCTTCTTCCTTCACATTGCCCCAGTTGTGCAGGCCACTCCCGCCACGCTTCTCATCGCCTTTCTGTCGACTAAAGCATGAAGGACATTCCGGTGAGACTAGCGTGACAACACGCCCTTAACAATTTGTTAGTGCAGGCTTCATCACACTTACGGTTTGTCATTGCCGCTGTGTCTGTCAAAGTCACGTTTGCCCCGGGAATCGAAGCCATCTCCACGCCCCATGCCTCTCCCACGGCCACCTCTGGCCCCGCGGCCTACTCCACGGCCTCGAGAGGGCTTATCTCCTATTGGCCTGAGGACAACACGCACAAAGACAATCAACAATCCGAAGCTACAGAAATCAATAAACTCTGCTCAGATATTGATTCAATGGAAACCCCGTCGACTCATTGCCATGGTGCTTCTACAAATCACAATCAACCTGAAACCGAAGCACTGGTCTGAACAATGAGGACACAGACAGATGTTATGTTGGTTAAGTTTTGAAGCTTTCATGTCTTCTCCCAACTAGACTTGCATTATCTAACGGCTCATAAAAGCACAGGATGCTGTCTACGGCTGAGTATTGACAGACATCCCAAATCAACTGTAAAAAGTATTGAGTCATTTGGATATGTATCGGATACCGTGTATTTTTGCAACCTCTCTACTGATGCAGTGCACCCTACCCAGAGCCCTTGTAAAACTAAAGTTGAGTCAGTGATGTCACATCCTGTTTTACTAACGTATTTACTACATTTCTGGATCTGGCATCATTTCAGTTGTATTGCTGTCTATGTTGGGACAGATGGCTCTCTGATATCATCAAAAATATGTTAATTTGTGGTCAGAAGATGAACAAAGGTTCATGAGTTTGGAACGACATGAGGGCGAGTAATTAATGACAGAATTTGTATTCTGGGGTGAGCTAACCCTTTCAGTGATATTGTCACTGTTATTTTTCTCATACACCAAACACTCACTTGTCCACAGGGAACTCGCCCCCCTCTGGTTTCTCATCAGCTGGTTTATCAAAGCGCCGTTCACGAGGAGGTCGTCTGTCAGGCCGCCTGTCGCCGGGCCGAGCCTCTCCTTGACCTCCCTGGTGTTGGGAACTGGCCTGACCCTGCTGCTCCGGCCTTCGACCAACCCTCCTCATGCCTGAAATAGATGTTTATAGACACTTACTAAAAAAGCAGGAGTCCAACACTGAGAACCTGTATATTTGAATTCAGTTTTTTCCCCAAACATCAATATGTTGATTTAATGATTTCATTTACAACGAAATTAAAGCATCAATGTCTGAATGCTGCGTGTCTAAGTTTGGTGGAATCATGAAACATTTAGCAAACAAAAACTCTTATCAGAAAACATATACAATAAAACACTTACAAAAGCCTCCTACAAGTACATATAAGCATATGTGACCATGGACCACAAAACCAGTAAAAAAAAAAGTAGCATAGATACATTTGTAGAAATAAACAAAAATACATAATGTGGATCGAAATCATTAAGATATTAAGCAAAGATCATGTTCCATGAAGATATTTTGTAAATTTGCTACTGTAACCTTACATTTTCAATAGTAATGTGCATTGCTAAGAACTTCATTTGAACAACTTAAATTGCTGGCTAGCACCACACACGTGGTCTTTTATGTAAAATAAAAACAAAGTGCACGCTTGAATGTGTTTGAGACAACATGGTGAGCGGAAAACAGCACTCAAATCCACTATTTGTTGTGGGGTTTTTTAGCTCAAGGTCACACTGTTCAGTCAACCAACTCTAGCGATGTCTGAAGATGCATTTTCAGTTACTGGCTCAGATAAGATCACAAACCTTGATGAAATCAAAATGACGAATCAAGCTTGTCAACTACATTATAACTCGATTGTGTAAGTTACTCCATTTATCCGTCACGACACGCCTTACAAAATAAAAGCGAAAGCGCAGTCGCGCACATTTGCATGACATCAAAACACGCTACCGTTTTCTCCATGTGCAAACTAGCCCAGTAAATGCTAATCATATAATATTCACATACAGCTAGCAGATTAGCATGTGGCTAACGCAGCTACGCACTTATAAATAAAGTCAAGTTGATCAAATCGAGATCGGATAGTGATGTTGACATGTCAGAGGAAGAGAAGGGTTGAATAAACGTCACTGGGCGAATTTCGCTCACAAAACACCGTGTTGTCGAACAATAAACGTCGACGACAAAAACAAGAGTAAGGTTAGCGTTAGCAGCTCAGGCTGTTGTTGTTCGTGTTGACTTCTCTGCTGTGTTTATATGCGCAGAAGCACGCAGCCCCGTCTCATAACCTACCTAGACAGCATTTTAAGCACTATATGGGCTTTGAGTCAGATTTTAGCCGCGTTTTGTGTTTATGGGTGTCTAAAACGTCTAAATATGCTGTCTATTTTTTTTGCGACACAGCTGATATTTGACTGCAATTTCTACTCACCCTCCTTCTTTAGCGGCACAGGGGCCTGGGGTTCTTCTTTCTTCTCCTGCACTGTATTTTTCCTGTCCTTCTGGGACTCTTTCTTCGGCTGTTTGGCGGCTTGAGCTGCCGTCTTCGAGGCGCCTGACGCGGCCGCATCTTTCTTCTTGTTCTCGGCCGCCTTTAATATCTCAAAGGGGTCGGATTCGTCGTCCAATAGCTGGTCGAACCGATTGGTTACGACGCAGCCGAAGCCTTCCTGCAGATGCCCCGGCATGATGGTGCCCCAACAACGGGATTCTCCTCCGATTCTTCGAGGCTTCGAGCGAACGGCTCACGGTGGACAACCACAAGATGGCCAAGGAAGACACCTGCTTCTCTTCCGGCGCTCTCAATATCCGGGACATTACAGCTTTCGCGCCATATGGGGGATGTAGTTTTACAACGGCACAGTTCTATGTATGCAGTTCATAGGTGTCTAAAATATTCGTATGCTGGACATAAATTATTTATTTTAGGACGAATAACTAATCATTTTATGAATTAATAATAGCTTATGAAGAGTATTTGGATATTAATTCATTTTATTTTCAGCCTATCAATAGGGTTTTTAATTAATATTATTTGAATGTGGCTATGTTCCTATATGTGACCCTGGACTACAAACCAGTCATAAGTTTTGATATATTTATTATACCTGTGCTACCTGTGACTGCTTTTGTGCTCTAGGCTCACATACAGCCTAGGTGTCTAAAATATTTGTGTGCTGGACATTATTTTAATTTTATTTTAAGATGAATAACTAATGATTTAATTGAATATGAATCGTTTATGAAGAGTAATTCATTTTATTATCGGCCTGTTTTTGTATTTCCATACAAATGTTTACATAGGTAAATTTTATTTTAACTTTTGTAATTGAAATTATTTTAATGTGGTGTATGTTCTGACCATGCACCACAAACCTGTCATTAGTCTGTTACACAGCTTAATAAGTGACCAAAAGATTGCCACATATGTGTTGCAGACTTAATACAATAAATTCAATTTTTTAATCTTTTGGCTTTTTTTTTTTTTTGCAGCTCAAGTGTCTTTTCTCCAACAGTTTTTTTTCCGACCCACTGAGAATTGTGCTGTCCAGCGGTAGTATCTTAAATTTGCAACTCAGTCCGAGTTAAACTTGCAAAAGAAAACATGCACACCTGGGAGTTTTTCACTTCCAGCCTTCATGGACAGTCATATATCACTCATAAACGATAAAACACAAATGAACAGTAGTTGATGTCGTTTAGAACTGGTAAATGTGCTTGGAAAAAGACAATCAGTATATCAACGTGCCTAATAATTATGCACAAGCTACACAGTACACACACCGATATATTATATGTACACAATAACTTTTATTTTGGATGCAGTTAATCGCGATTAATCACATTTTGACCCAAGCGACTGTACAGCGATGAAAGAAAGAAGCGCAGCACTCTCTCTTTCTCTCTCTCTCACACACACACACACACACACACACACTCACTGATGGGACATCAGAGGGTCTTGTTCTCTCTGTGGAGGTTCTCTTCCTGTCCACAGCCTGTAAAGACTTCATGTCGCTCGCCGCCTCAGCATGTGTCCCAGAGCCCGCGCATTTACTGCTGCTTCTTCTGGCGCAGGTGGCGTCCTCGGTCCCCTCGGGGTGCCCGGAGCGCTGTGTGTGTGATGACCAGCAAGTGGTCCAGTGCGCTGAGAGAGACCTGCACAGATTCCCGACGGGGCTCCCGCTGACCACGCGCCAGCTCATCCTGTCCAACAACCGCATCTCTGACCTCCCCGCGCTCGAGCTCAATTACCTGTCCGACCTCGCGTACCTGGACTGCAGCAACAACTCCCTCACGCACATCTCCGAATCCACGTTTGGCAACCTGAGAAAGCTGGCGTATCTGGACCTGTCCTTCAACTCCTTCTGTCAGATAGAGGAGCAGACGTTCCGCGCGCTGGAGAGCCTGGTGATGCTCAGACTGACGGATAACCCCGGGCTCTCGGAATTTCACCCTCAGGCATTCTCGCATGCCAGTGCTCTTCAGGTGCTGGATATAAGCAGGAACAACCTGAGCAGGCTCAACGTGAGCTCCCTCTCGGCTCTCGGCGGGCTCCGGTCTCTCGGGCTCAGCGGCAACCCGTGGCGCTGCGCGTGCGACGCGGAGGAGCTCTGCTTGTGGATGCACGCGGACACCTTCAAGTTTCAAGGTATCCTGTATTTGGGGTCTAGGGGTTGTTGTGGGTTTGCATATGAGGTAAAACTTTATTGTTGATCAATATATATCGCTGCCATATAATGCTGAAACATTGTTTTGTTTTAGCGTCTACAACTCAGTGGTTTTGATATTTTACACAGAGTTTTATACTGTCCCCTTTTGAAACCAGTGATTATTAGTTTATTTCTAAAACTAATGATGTTAAAAATCACTTTCAAAAATAAAATAAAATAAAATAAATAAGTGCGCTGTGCTTTTGATTCCTGGAGTGGTATTTCACCTTTCCACACATTAAGGCAAAAAAAGGTCTTTAATCAGAGCAGAATGCTGTAAATTCATCAAGTCTTGGCATTAAATGTTACATGCACTGCTAAATAAATGAAAGTGCTTGTTTTCCAAACTTCATGCAATCAAGATATACACAAATTAAATCCATTAAGTTATGTTTTTTAAGTACATTCATGCATAAAACAAGAACCAACTTCTGTCATAATATCTATTATGAAAACATTTTTTTCCTTTGAATAAAGTTGATTTTTTTTAGCCAAGTGACCAATATTTTCTTGTTTAAATCATAAACTCTCTTTTTGAATTTTTATTTTATTTTATTTATTTTGCTTCCCAACTAATGTATCTTGATTTATTTGGCATTTGCACTGTAAAACAATAATAAATAAATAAATGCTATTAGATTCAGTGGAAGTTGAACTTTGAAACATTGCTATAGAAAACATTAGAGACCATACTAACCTTTTCTTCTTGAAAAAGTCTTAAATTCACATTCATAACACCTGCAGAGAGTCTCCAGTTGGTTTCAGTGACCATTAAAAAAAGCTGACCACTAGAAAATACAAATGAAAGTATCATAAGGGTTTAATTAAGTATTTGTACTTACCCCATGATGGGCTAATCTGTTGTTAATAATTCTTGTCCACTATTTTAGATTTAGGTCACAATAGCCCTCTATTAACAATCAACCAGCACTGATCAGTCATTTAGGGCTTATGGACTAACAGCTGCTATTGGATTTGTAAAGATATAAAGATAGATAGATGATAGATACAGTGTATGAGCTGAAGATGATTGTTTAATCTCATATCTGAGTTCATCTTTCAGGAATGTTCGTATGTCCCATTCTAAGTTATATTTAGGCTGCTGAGGGTCTCTTTAGTGCACAAAGCTACAGTAAACACTCAAGTGAGGAATAAGCAGACATCTCCTGCTTTAATTGGCCCAGATGCATTCCCTCGAGTGTAGCTAATTATTTTGCTCTACAAATTAACATGCAACTATGCACACAACAATGACAGATCAAACACAAATCAGATCATCCGCTGCTCTGTAGTCCCATATGTGCTGGCCTATTTTTACCTTTCTCTGGCTTTGAGGGGTTTATTTGGACCCGGAGCCCCGCTGCAGACAGAAGGAGAACACAGCTGTGAGTCGCCCACAGATTACAGTGAATAATGTTCTTGCTTGCATTAAACACTTTCACTATTTTAGAAATGTAAAAACAACACTTGTTTTTGTGAATTTTGGATTGATAAATAATGACAGACATGATAATATCACCGTATTAAAGCAGTCTGTAGGTGAATGGAAGCTTGTTTTCACTTTGAATCAAGCCTTTGCAGGATGAAAGGGGTGGGTGGGGAGTGACCCCTAACAGACCTGCGTAAGCTGCCCCAAGCCGCGAGAGGCCATCTGCGTTGGCGTTTGAGGATCCAGAGCGATGGCGCACGTCGAAGTGGAAGTCCTGGAGCGTCAGGAACCACCGGGTTACCCGGGCGTTGGTGTCCTTTGCCCGGGCCATCCACTGCAGGGGGGCGTGGTCTGTAAACAGAGTGAACTTTCTACCCAGTAAGTAGTACCTGAGCTCCAGGACTGCCCACTTGACGGCGAGGGCCTCTTTCTCCACCGCGGCGTAGTTCTTCTCTGCTGGGGTCAGCTTACGGCTGATGTACACGACCGGATGCTCTTCCCCTTGGTGGTCCTGGGAGAGCACGGCTCCGAGTCCCGTGTCGGAGGCGTCGGTCTGCACCAGGAAGGGGCGATTGAAGTCCGGGGCGTGGAGTACCGGCTCTGACGTCAGGGCCGTCTTCAGGGCGAGGAAGGACTCTTCAGCCTGGTCCGTCCACTTCAGTCGCTCTGGAAGCCCCTTCCTGGTCAGGTCTGAAAGGGGGGCAGCTAGGGAGGAGAAGCTGGGGATAAAGCAGCGATAATACCCCGCCAACCCCAAAAAGGCTCGTACCTGGGACTTCGTGGTGGGTCGTGAGGCATCCCGGACTGCTTGAACCTTTTTCTCCTGGGGCTTCACTAGCCCTCTTCCGATGACGAAGCCCAGGTACTTTACCTCTGATTTGGCTAGATGGCACTTGCGGGGGTTGGCGGTGAGTCCAGCCCTCCTAAGCTCTGATAGAACCCTCCGCAGTCGATCCAGGTGTTCCTCCCATGCCTCCGAGTGGATTACGACGTCGTCAAGGTAGGCAGCGGCGTAATCTTGGTGGGGCCGGAGGATTACATCCATGAGCCGCTGGAACGTGGCTGGTGCCCCGTGGAGGCCAAAGGGAAGGGTCCGGTACTGCCAGTGTCCTGATGGGGTGGAGAAGGCAGTTTTGGCTTTCGCGTCCTCTGCCAGCGGAACCTGCCAGTATCCCTTGGTCAGGTCCAGGGTAGTAATATACCGGGCCCTTCCCAGCCGTTCCAGCAGCTCATCCACCCGGGGCATGGGGTAGCCATCGAATTGGGAAACCTCGTTCAGCCGTCTGTAATCATTGCAGAAGCGGAGGGTTCCATCTGGCTTCGGGACCAGGACAATGGGGCTGGACCACGGGCTGCGAGATGGTTCGATTACCCCCAGCTTGAGCATTTGTTGGACTTCTCCCTCCACAGCTTGCCGACGGGCTTCTGGAATCCGGTAGGGCCGCTGCCGGACGATGACTCCTGGTTCCGTTATGATGTGGTGTTGGATGACCTCCGTACGGCCGGGGTTCTCCGAGAACACATCCTGGAACTGACTGACCAGGTGCCTCAGCTCCGATTTCTGGGCGGCTGACAAGTCGGGGTCCATGTCTACAACCGCGGGTTGTGGAAGGGCGAGGGCTGCCACCTGATCCCGGTCCCCAACCCAACGCTTCAATAAGTTGATATGGTAGATTTGGACGGCCCGTCTTCGTCCCGGTTGTCGGACTCGATAATTTACTGGACCAATCCGTTCCTCTATGGTATAAGGGCCTTGCCATTGTGCCAGGAACTTGCAGGCGGCGTTGGGGACCAGGACCATTACCCTTTCTCCCGGCTGGAACTCCCGCGGTTGGGCCGCCCGGTCGTAGTGGCGTTGTTGGGCCCGCTGGGCTTGAACTAGGTGTTCCCGGACTAACGGCATGACTTTCTCGATCTTTTCTCGCATGTCTCTCACGTGTTCGACCACAGTGCGGTGAGGTGCCGGCTGCTGCTCCCAGGCCTCCCTGGCTACGTCCAACAGGCCTCGAGGTTGACGACCGAACAGGAGTTCGAATGGCGTGAAGCCAGTGGAAGCCTGGGGTACCTCTCTAATTCCCAATAAGACATAGGGGAGTAACTGGTCCCAATCCTTTCTGTCTTCTGCTGCAACTCTCCTGAGCATTTGTTTTAAGGTCTGATTAAAGCGCTCCACTAGGCCATCAGTTTGGGGGTGGTAAACGGAGGTTTTAATCTGTTGGACCTTCAGCAGCCGGCACAAGTCAGCCATTAGCCGGGACATGAAGGGCGTTCCCTGGTCAGTCAGGATCGCTGATGCTATCCCTACGCGACTAGCCAGTAGAAACAGCTCCTGGGCTATGGCCTTTGAGGTTGCTTTACGGAGAGGGACGGTTTTTCGATGGTACGTACCTGTTTCCAACAGTGTTTTAGCCGATCGTCTCCTCTTTGTGCCACTTCAAAGGCTCCCCCTCCCGTGACCTGCTGGAACACATCAAAGAAGACATTAGTATCACGAGAGGGGCCTCACCGTCTCTCCCGCTGTCTGTAGTAGCGAGCGCAGGTGTAGCTCCCCGGGATGGCCGTTTGCGTCTTCGTCGTGGTGTCCGGGCAGGCTGTGCGGTCGTGGAGAGAGCTTTCTCGAACCCCGGCCAGTCAGGTCCCAGCAACACAGCTACTGTAAGTCCTTTATTACCCCAACATCAACCATCTCCTGTACGTCACCGTTTCGGATGGCAACCGTACATGTGGGCACCTGTTGGGTATCTCCATGAATACAGGTTACGGGTACAGTACCTGTTAGTGCTGGCAAGGGTCCTACGACATCGGGCCTTACAAGGGTGATACTGCTCCCTGAATCCAATACCGCTCTGTAACTTCTTCCTTTCACTTCTACTGAGATTCGGGGGGTCTTTTGTGGAACCTGCCGGTGGACCGGACAGCCCGCCATCCACTTCTTTGTCGCCGGTGCGGGTGGGTCAGTGGGCATGGGCTCATCCCGGGGGCTCGCCGGCCCGTGTACTGGTCGCTGGGCGCCCTCTGGTGTGCGTCGATCCTGGACCACCCTCCGGGGAAAAGACTGCGCTCTCTCCCCTGCGTCCCGATGAAAGGCAGCGTCCGCCAACTCCATCGCCTCAACCAGCTCGGATAGGGTTAGGGGTCCTCTCATGCTCGCTGCTTGCAGCATACTTCTGGGCAGGACGCGCAGCATTTTATCGACAACCACTTTCTCCATGACTTGCTGGGCATTCGCTCCGTCCTCCAGCAGCCAATGTTCAGCGAGTCGCATCAACTCGGCGGCTTGAGCACGGGGAGGTGAACGGGCTTTGTATTCCCATTCAAAGAATAACTGGGAAGCAGAAGTGGATGAAAGTCCCAGCCGAGCAAGTATTTCTGTTTTCAACTGGTTATAATCATTAATTTGGGAGGTTGAAAGTGAAAAATAAGCCCGTTGGGCTTCACCTGTGAGGAGGGGCGCTAGCGTGCCTGCCCAGGCATC
Source organism: Enteromius treurensis (assembly GCA_032275025.1). Lineage (NCBI taxonomy): Eukaryota > Metazoa > Chordata > Actinopteri > Cypriniformes > Cyprinidae > Enteromius > Enteromius treurensis. The sequence goes on along the minus strand of JAUCMU010000042.1, from coordinate 2,850,506 downwards.
CGTTGGCCATCTTTCAGCGGTTGCGGTGGCTTCAAACATCCGCAGAAAAGACTCCACGTCGTCATCTGCTGTGAGCTTCGGCAACAGGCGAGCAGCGGCAGCGCGAGGATCCGGCAGTGGGGTAGATTGAGCAGCAGCGAAGCGCATCTCACTCATCCGTTCCTCCAGCGTGGCTTGCCTTTCAGCCATGTGCTCAAAATACCGCTGTTGGCGGACGCTAATTTCCGTGAGCTGTTTTAGAAACTCCTCCATGGTCCAGTTGGAAGGGGAGAGCAGCGCGCGCCTGTGATGAAAAAGAAAAACAGATTAAAGTTGAGTCCAAGACCGGAGCTGTATATATATATTGTGGCAAGCCACTGATCAGCTTCGCCCTGGAAACATACTCAAACCAGCTACACTCAATCAGCCCCGGCCGATCAGTCTCAGCTGCAGCTCATCAGGCTGGGGCATAAAAGAGCACGCCACTCCAAGCCCAGTGAAGAACGATCTCTGCTCTCCAAGACTTACCTTGCCTCTCCTTTTTCCCCTTAGAAAACAGCCATGATTGATCGCCCTCCTAGACTGATACAATATCACTGGACACACTACGTGCATAAAGAGGATTAAGCACAGAGCCCAGAGAATCGAGCACCTCTCCACTATTTCACTGGTTCATCTGCACTTTTGTTCAATAAAATCCACCCTCTAGGGGCTTTTCAACAATTACCTGGTTGTGTAATTCCTCAGATAGCCACACTGGTGGAGAATGCGGGCAAGTTGAGGAATTACCAACCCACCATCTTGGCAGAAACTGACACTTGTTTTTTTCCCTCGCAATCCCCCATTCAGTTGCACTCACCAGAGCAAGTGGCGGCACTCCTCCCCCACCAGGGAGGATCTCTTCAAGTGCCTCCCTGAGGTCAACATCTGAAAGCACCAAATAGTAGAACACATCGCGTCTCACCAGGACCCAAGCGCTCCGCTACTAGATCCCCATGTCCAAGCCACCCAGCTCATGACATCAAGTTGTACCTCCAAATGTTTGAAACCCTCGCCGTCAGGCAGAGCTGGGACTGAGGTGAGTGGGAACGGTTGCTGGGGCCCCTGTTGATGGGAGAGGCCCAGCGTGCATATTTTTCTCTGCCAAAAGAAGCAGCTGAAGATTATGATGAGCTGAAACGGGAGATCCTCGGATATCTCGGCCACTCAACAATCAGAGCCGCCCAGCTATTTTATAGATGGGAATACCAAGCCTGTCGCCGAGCTTGTACCCAGGCCGCCAAACTCGCTTGCCTCACCTGTCATGGAAACCCCACTGATGATTCCGGCAGATATGTCAGCCTGATACAAGCCGCTCTCTTGTCACCCTGGAAGGACTCTAAATCCTGACTTCCCATCACCTGCTTGCACGGCGATACCCAGCATGTCCCAGCTCCCTATGTTACTGTCGACGCTGGACCCGGCTCGTGGCATTTAGAGGTCAGGATTGTTAAGGAGCTGCCGTTCCTGTTCTCCTAGGCAGAGATTGCCCAGGTATCAAACAGTTGCTCACTGCCTCCACCGCTTCCACTGGCCGGGGCTAGAAGGCGAAGTGAAGTGGTTCTGCCAAGCCTGCCCAACCTGTCAGCAGACGGCGCCCAAGTTACCTCTCCCCAGCCCACTCATTCCGCTGCCCATCATTGAGGTGCCCTTTTAGCGGATCGGAATGGATCTGGTGGGGCCGTTACCTAAGTCTAGCTGGGGCCATGAACACATGCTGGTGATTGTAGACTACGCCCCTCTGTACCTAGAAGCCATCCCCCTGAAAAAAGCGATGAACTTTGCCCAAAGAGCTCTTTCTGCTCTGCATGCTCTCTGGGATGCTCTCCCGAGTTTGCATCCCAGCTGAGATTCTGACTGAGCAAGGGACCTCCTTCATGTTGAGGCTAATGGCTGACCTCTGCCAGCTGCTGTGAGTGAAACAGCTCCGTACCACCGTCTACCACCCACAGACTGACGGACTGGTGGAGCGCTTTAACCAGACCTTAAAGCAGATGCTAAAGCATGTGGTGGCTGAGGACAAGCGGGACTGGGACCTGATGATCCCCTATGTCCTCTTCAGCAGTCGGGAGGTCTCCCATGCGTCAACGGGATTTTCTCCGTTCGAGTTGCTCTTCAGCCACCAGCCCAGGGGATTGTTTGAGAGGGTCATGCCATTAGTCCGTGAACACCTCGTCAAGGCACAGCAGTCCCAACAGTGGCTCTACAATCGTGCGGCCCAACCATGGAAATTCCTTGCGACATGGCAGGACCCCTACACCATGACCATGAGCAAGTTGGGCAGCGACTTCGCCAGCCCGGCAGGCGGCAAGAAGAACTACTCTATCAGGCGAACCTTCTGAAGCATCTGTCTGCCTTTGCCCATGAAGATCCTGTGGTTGTCGACGTGGGGGAACACATATCGGCCACCCAGAAGGTGGCACTCACCATCAAGTGTCCTGGCAGTCATGGACCTCCGGTACTATTTGCTGTGCCGCTGCTTCACCCTGATGACTAATCACTCCCCTCTCCAGTGGATTACCGCTAAGGATACCAACAACAGGGTGAGTAAGCTGCCCATCAGCATCGCCCTGAAAATTGACTCAAACCAGCTTCCCTCAGTCAGCCCCAGCCGATCACTTATGGCTCCAGCTCATCAGGCTGGGGCATAAAATAGGAGGCCACTCTAAACACAGTGAAGAACGCTTTCCAAGACACTAAACTTGCCTCTCCTTTTTCCCCATAGAAAGCAGCTGTGACTGATCGCCCTTCTAGACAACATCACTGGACACACTACAAGCATGAAGAGGATTAAGCACAATGCACAGAGCACAGAGGATCGAGCACCTCTCCACTATTTCACTGGTTCACCTGCACTTTTGTTCAATAAAATCCATCCTCCGGGGGCTTTTCTGGTTGTGTAATTCCTCAGAATATATCGCCACAATATATATACACTGTATGTAATGCACAGACAGTGAAAAGATTATATTTAAATAAAAAAAACAAAAAAACAACAGAGGTATAACTAAAAGAAAGAGGTATATATTTATAATTATAAATATAGTATTATAATAAAAACCTTTAATGTAATTTTTTATGAATATGAACAGGAACATAGGTTGATATTCTATAGAAAATTGAATTTAAAAATAAGTTAAAATTGTTAAAAACAACAACAAACAGTTGGTTAATATACACAGTCTGTTTATTCATTCAGTTGTTCCCTCAATAGTTCAATCATTCATTAATTTGTTCAATTATTAATTCAATTATTTGTTCATTTATCAATTCATGCATTCGTATACTAATTTTATGCAATATTAGCACAAGTACTTCAGCAAGTTGCACATCATTTTCATAACTTCATAGCTTTCTTAAGTTATATTTCATGTATTGCACACAAGTATATCCTGCCCTGTTATATTGATGAAAATGCCCTAGACATCCTAGTCTTTCTCTCAATAATTAGAAAAAAAAAAACACAATCTGCTTGCATGGATCTGATTTGAAATGTGAAAATAGCTTCAACATTGCAACATTGCATTTTTTCAGTATGCATGAGCTACAAATGAAACACGGAGCTTCTTCTTTGCACATCCTTCTTTTGATGCTAATGCGCTTGTCTCTCTGTAAGGAGTCTAATTGGCCATAGCCAGCCATTCAGGTATGTTGTGAGCTCACACAGAGGCCTTGTTTGCTCATATAGGTCAAATGCTAAGTGAACTGTGGTGGTGATTGATGAGGAAATCAATCCATGGCTGTTAAGTCCAATTGTGCTTCTGTGTATATAATGTCTCCACCATGATGTTGCCCAACATGTTGCGGTAGCAAGCATCGCCCCTCAAATGAGCCCACTAATCGTTTCCATTTTCGGCTTTTTATAGCTGTCGAAACTATTAGTGCTGTCTGCTTGAGGCTCAGCAGTCTCACTAGAAGTCAGTGGCTAGTGACCCAGGTCTATAACCAGTGTCCTAGCCTTTTAAAACATGAGAGAGAGGGGTGCTAACCTTTAACCTGTCTGCCTCACCTCTCCTGCTCCGGGACAGGATGTGCCCTCACCGGTAGCATGGTTGGAGGCCCTTGGACAGAGACACTGTCCAGACAGCATGTCTGCTTTAAACATAAAGACTTCGTTAGGAAAAGTGACTCTTAGGAGAGGGTGTTTATGTTTAGAGAGGTGGTTAACAAACCTGCTAGAATGCAAGAGAAAAGATGTGTAGGGTCGAAAATATCTGCAACTGTTAATTCGAATTCGAATTCTGCTAATTCTAGAAGTACACTCACAAAAAATCTTAATTCAAATTTAATACTGTACAAAATACAGTAAAAATGTACACATTTACAGAAAAACCTGTAAATCTTACAGTCAACAAAGTAAAAAGGAAAAAATAAATCCAACAACGTTTACTTAAAACCTATTCAATAGATTGATCAACAGTTTTTCACAATAATACATTTTATATAAGTATTTTAGGTTTAATAATAGTTTTAGTTAACAATTATCTGATGGAAGAAAAAATAAAAATAAAAATTAATTTAATAGTCTGGAAAAATATGAATGCTTCACTAATATGTGAAAATGATTCTTGCCAAATTAAAGTCATGTTCACTAAGTCTCTTAAAACATCAGATTATATATACTATCAGGTTAGTTCAGGTCGTAAAATTTACAAATGTCATGTACAACTCTACAGAAACATAACAATTATTGCTGTGTAACGATTAATTGCGATTAAAGTTTCTGCTAATATAATTTGTGTGTAATAATGTGTGTGTGGTATATAAATTATGTGTATATAACAACACAAAATATTTATATTTATTTACACATAAATATTTATATTAGTATAAATTCGGTTATACATAAATATATTTAATATATAAACATAACATATTAAATATATACATGTATATACACGGTTATATACACAGTTCACACATATATTATGTACATAAAAACTTTTCTTTTCCATGCAATTAATCATTGCCCAGCACTAATAATAATATTTTTAATAAACAAATAATTAAAAAAATTTGGTTAAGAGAATACGGTAAATTATTATTTTGAAAAATCTATTTGATCCGTGTTGATGTTCTGAACATTTTTGGCTATGCATAATTCCTTCCATTTGTAGCACATATCTACTTAAACTTATCTTCAGTAAACTGTAAAATACAGTAATAATATATATATATATATATTAGTATGCCTAATTGTTGTGTAACTGCTGTACATTTTTGCAGTGATATTCATTCAGAAGTTTATTTTCTGGTTAGGGAGGATGGAGCAGATGAACACAGTTTGTATTATTGTTCTTCTGTCTCTCGTCCCAGTGCACACACTCAGTCTCGCCCCCGCTCATGAACCCTCCCATGTTCAGTTTCGGCCTTTGAATGCTGCTAGTCATTGCCAGTATGGAATATATGAACAAAATCCCTTGTTGTTCTTGTTTGTCTATTATGCAACTGGTTGATGTGAATCCATATAATTCATTTGCTTTTAACTGCTCTCTTCTCTGACTGTTGACAGAGACATTAGGGCAGAGAGAAAGAGATCTTTTCCATTCCAAGAGTGGGTGTGTGTGTTCACAAAAAAAGAGCTCTTCACTACATTGTGCTCAGAGCTCTAAATGTCCTCTTTATGTTATTACATCTTCAATTCGCCTTTATAGCATTCTATAAAGGGGTCCAAATATTTTTTTCAGTCATTTTCAGCTTTACAGTGATATGCCATTAGAATATTCATCATTAACTAAGCTAGTATAGATCACTGAAGGAATTAAAATTTCACCACATAAGAAAAGTCTACCATATACTATATAATAAGATATTTTGTTGTTATATCAATCAATCACCTTTATTTACAGTATATAGCACTTTTAACAACACAGATTGTGTCAAAGCACTGAACAGTATCAAATTGGAGAATAGAGTGTCAGTAATGAGTAATGATATTGTTAAACACTAAATTTTTGACATTTCAAATGAAGATATGTCGTTGTCTAGATCAGCTCAATTTAAATAGGATCTTTGTAATCCAATCGACGATAAACACTCAAAATGAAGTGTCCCCAAGTAAGCAAGCCAGAAATGACAGTGGCAAGGAACCAAAACTCCATCTGTGACAGAATGGAGAAAAAAAAACTGTGAGAAACCAGGCTCAGTTGGGGGGCCAGTTCTCCTCTGGCCAACTTTAGATTTTATAGTTGTTTTGTAAGTTTCTCTTTCTCATTATCCAAACTAATGGTTTTAGGCTGGTCTTATTTGGAGGATTACTTCTTTTCTTCTTTTTGCAGAGAATAATGATCAGGGGGTCATAAGGGTCATACACAGGATCAGAGGAGGATAAGCACTAGAGAGAGGTGAGGGGGATAGGAGGAAGATGGACAGAGTTTATTTCATTAAGAAAAAAGCCCATATACAGTGAAGGAATGTTTTACTCTGAGTTATCGTTCTGAGACTGTTTAACTGATTAATTATATGATATTTGAAATATAATGTTTATTTTTTTAATTAATAACTTTACTTATTTGTTGCTATTTTTATTCTTTTATATTGTTTATTTGTTTGTTTTTGTGTAAGGGATACTGACAGAACCTATTGCAGGGGGTAGATGTGGTTTCATATGAAAATATGTGCACTTGTACTGTAGTGTACAAGTAGATTTAAAACATGGTCTCTAGGTCGTAACTGTGGAATACACACATGGAGTCCTTTCAGGTACTCCACATTGACCCCAGCCCTCTACCGGTTCTCAAGGATTCATGGAGTGAGGGCCTGGCACCAGATGCTCCACCACATCTGGCTGCCGAGGGGACGGAGGAAGAGGTGGCGGCGGGCGAGTTGCGCCATGCGACAGGAGCGCAGACCACCTTGTCGGTTGATGTATGCAACGGTCGCAGTGTTGTCTGTATGGACCAGCACGTGCTTGCCTGAAGATGTCCCTTAAAACGACCCAGGGCAAGCCGTACTGCCAGCAACTCTAGGCAGTTGATAGCTGCAGATGAGGTCCCGTCCAAACCCCTGATACAGCATGCCCATTGTACGTGGCCCCTCAGCTGGTGGTGGAGGCATCCGTGAATACCACAGCATGCCTGGAGATCTGCTTCAGGGGCACTCCTGCCCGGAGAAATGAGAGGTCTGACCACGGGGTAAAGGTTTGACGGCAGGCAGGTGTCACTTACCATGCCCATCTCAGGACTCGGCTGTGAAGCCAGTGCTGAAGTGGTCTCATTTGAAGCAGCCCCAATGGCGTGACTGCCATTGCTGCTCCCATATGCCCCAGGAGCCTCTGAAAATATTTCAGTGGGACAGACATCCTGCCATTGAACATATTCACGTAGTTCAACACCGACACCCAAAGGGTAGGACCTTGTACTGATATGCTCAACTTTTGTATGCAAAACTCAGGAATGCCCTGTGGCACAGAAGAATCGAGACATGAAAGCAATGGTGGACAGTAACGAAGTAGTTGTAATTCGTTACTGTACTTAAGTACATTTTTCAAGTATCTGTACTTTACTGGAGTAGTTTTATTTTTAGCAACTTTTACTTTTACTTCACTACATTCCTAAGCAAAGTATCGTACTTCTTATTTCACTACATTTCATAAAACATATCGTTACTTATAGATCACGTGCTCCGAGCGAGACGCAGACAAGAGATTCATTAACAAACTGATTCTTTTTAATGAACCTGTTCAATCGCACTAAACGATTCATTCTCGAATTGGAATGATCCGATTGCAGCTGTTCTCGATTCGACAGCTCACTGATTCAAACGATCCGTTCAGAGCGAGTCTCCAGTGAACCGTACTCACAAGAACAACTGGCGCGCGCGACTGATGTTGCGTCTAACTTTAACTGAAAATCACGTTTAGGTAGAAATTGTCAGTTTGTTACAAAGCAGTAGAGGGTGATCTATTTAAGTCCACTGAAATGAATGCAGACACATCAACATCAGTGTCTCTGAGTCAAAAAACGTCCATATTCTCTGCTGCTGTAATGTTAGCAGTTTTACAGTTTTTCTGAGTTGCTAAAACACTAAATCCCATTCTAAAAACTAAACGGTCAACTACCAAAACTCTTTCATCAACTCAATCCCACAGTTGTCAAAATCTTAAACACTATTCATCTGGTTAGGACACAATTTGCAACTCTTAATCTCCCATTTACCACAACTCTAAACACATTCTCAAACACAAATCACGTTTACCCAGAATGGTGAACACAGGCCACAGACGTTAAACACAACTGACACACTGTTTTTATCATTTACACACTACCACTCAAAATTGAAAACACATGTGTCCATGTGTTCAGTGAACCCAATTTGTAAACAGTATTTAAGCCTAGTCAAATGCAAATGACATGAGTGGATCCAACAATGGAGCAATACAGAGGAAGGGAAAGAGGAAGGGGAAGAGGAAGAGGAGTCTGTGTCAGAGGTGGTAGGCAAGGACTAAGACCAAGAAGATCTGTAATTTCAAATGACATTCGAGCAACTGTAATAGATCATGTTCTGGTGCGGGCATGACCATGAGGGAGGCAGGGCAAGGTGTGCAACCAAACCTAAGCAGGTTCTCAGAGACTACTATAATCCAGAACTTCAGAGAAGAAAACAGGTATACTTGTCTCAGTAAGTTATCAGTAAGGAATAATTTTTCCATGGTACTGTGAAAACATTTACTGAATAATATGATATATATATATATAAGTATACTAAATGTTTTTTTGTTTTTTTTTTATTGAAAGATGGCCACATGAGGGTGGAAGAACACGCATGTTCTCACAACACCAGCAGACACTTACTGTTTTGTGGATGTGGTCCGTCAATAGTCAATAGTGCAATTCAACTGCGTGAAATACAGCAGCGGATTATAAAAGGCAACATACATTTTGAGGGAATAAATAGTGTGAGGCTGTCAAGACTTGACCATGTCCTGCAACGCAACAACATAAGGATGAAACAAGTTTACCGGGTACCATTTGAGTTAAACTGTGAGAGATAAAGAGAGTGTAAATATATATATTAAGTAATAAAACTTTCTTTGCTGCAGTTCTTTTCTGTAAAAATGTGAGTACAAGAATAATAAATAAATAAATATTTATTTGTCTGTTATTATTTACACAGTGTTTTGTATTTATTTATGTAGTGTGTAATTGCTAAGTTGTGTTTGCACATGGGCTGGCTTTGTGTGGTTTTGGACAGTAGTGCTTGATTTTGAGTCAAGTTAAAATAGTTGTTTGTGGGTCAAATGTTTGGTTTTGCAACAGATGTCGAAGGTTGAATTTTAGAGTTTGTGTTCAGTGTTTTGAGACAAAGAGATGAGATTTTAGGAAATGTGTTTTAGCAATTCAGAAAAATTTTATTAAAATGCTAACGTTACGCATTTAGCCCTACGTCTGTTTTTATATTGTTTATCAACGGTATACATTTTTTATATTGTCTGGATCAACTAGATAACAGTCTGGATCAACATATATAAATGTTTATTCATAACCATATACTGAAAAATAAGTAAGTCTAAATATTGTTATCTAACATTAATGCTGAGTTTTTAGCTAACAAGCTTGCTTTATAGTCATTTTTAGATAATATCCAAATATTTTTTAAATATAACTTCTGAGGGGAAAAGAAGTAATGCCCTCTGGGAGTGTTTACAACAGACAAATTTAAAATACAATATTTTCCTTCAAATGTTTATCCTAATCTTTTCTCATGTCATATATAACATTCTGCAAAACAATAACCTAAGCTTCGAAACATTTTTTTCTTACTGGTGAAAATGAGTCTCTTAAATCTGTTTTCTCTCGAGTACATTGCAGTGTAAGCTTCACATTAAACATTACTGCATCATGCTCGTCAAGAATCTCAGGTATTTTGAGCAGTAATATTATGAAAAAAAAAAAAGTGCTATATAAATTTAAGTACACCGTAAAAAACAAAAAAAAACAAGTACTTTTCTACTTTCACTCAAGTAAAATTAAAAAAGGAGTACTTTTACTTTTACTGGAGTAATATTCTATAGTGTGGATCTGTACTTTTACTCAAGTACTTGATTTGTGTACTTCGACCACCTCTGCTTACAAAGTTGTGATTCACAGGCTCAAAAACCTGCCTGGAATGCAGCATTAATGTATTCAAAGACTAATCATAACTGTGGTTTTGAGGTGAGATCCCAAATGAATAAATGTACTCTCCACTCAGAAAAAAAGGGAAAGTTTGTACCTTTAAACGAAATCGAAGAATAAAGTGGTGTAGTGAGATTTCTAAACAAAATTAATCCTAATCTAAATTAGTTTGGGATTTGTTTGTTAGAATTGTTGTTTTGTTGAAACTAGAAACGCACAGTTTACCAAGAGAACGACCATGTTCAAGGCTCAGAATGATAGTAAAGATTTGATATAAAAGTCCATGTGACATCAGTGGTTCAAGATTACTTTCTGAAGATTCTCCAAGAATGCTTTCTGTGGTCTGTTGTACTGTCATGAATGAGTGAACTGTTGAATAATAAGTCGTAAATGAGTGAATTTTTTATTTCTGGGTGAACTATCCCTTTAATTGTAGTGCAAACATATCCATGTTTCAATGATCAAATGCTTTCTTGCCTGAAGTTTTCTTTCCGCTGTCATATTGACTGAAATTTATATATTACATATAATTAAAATGTACATATTAATTATATATTAATCTAAATGTTGCTCTCAACAGCACAGGATGTCTGTTAAACAGTATCACTTTAAAAGTATTTGAACAAAAAGGGTCTTGGCCTGAGTATTTCAGAGCCTTTGTGAGTTCAGCATCTTGTTACTGGGGCAGTAGGTTAACCTTGTACCTTATACCCTTGCAAGGTGCATATTAGTACCCTAGAGTATTAATATGTATTAAACTTTAATAAGCACATAAGGTACAATTGACCTTTAAAGTTGAAGGGAACTGCTTAAGTGACGAGCTGTTACTCCCTTAAAGGTACTTTTTTTCCAATTCTTTTCCCTAAGTGCTTCAGTCTGTTCTGCAGTATTGAAAGTGCTTTATAAATTTATTTGGCTTGAATTTTGGCAGGTCAAAAAACATTCTGTGTGTCCCAGAACATGGGAGTAGATTTCTCTTTGGTCTCTCGCTCTCTCTCTCTCTTCCCTGTCCCAACGGAAGATGCTGCAACATGGACACAAACTGCTTTCCCAACAACCAACGGTCAAACCAACACTGACAACTAGTTACTGCACATCTTTTTATGTTTTATTAGCCATATACCGAAAGCTAAGTTCCATGATATTTTACTCAATACAACAATTATAATGTTCTAAAATGTTGATGCAAGGTGTTAGCAGTGTTAATAAGAGACTGTAAAAGTGCGAGATGCTAAAGCTCTGAATGTGGTGCAGTCAGGACACGAGAGAAACTGACATACTGTATATGTGTGTGCCCATCTCACAATGCGTCTCTCATGGAGAGAATAATGGGGGATGTATGTGTGTGTACGAAAGTGAAGCCAGGTGTGTGTATTTCCGCTGTTACGCTCCTGTTATTTAACCTCTGCTGTGTGAGATCTGGAGTCTGATAAGACTGCAGCGCTTGGTAACAGACGCTTGGTCACTCAGTCACACTGTTGCTGAAGGAGATAGGTGCTCTTTAACCACAGCCCCGGGTCCAGGCCCTGCCCCCTCGGCCACAGGAAGTGTGGAGACTGATAAACACACAGCACTTCCTCTTTCTGCCCCACATCTTCTTAACCAGCAACTTCCTCTGAGTACAGTCTTACATAACCCACACACACAATCATGCACACTATCACCGCAGGTACACACACACACACAATCATGAACATACACACACACACACGCACTTACAGTGGTGCATGCATGCACAAGCCATGACAAATGTAAACACAATATATATAACTATATATATATATACGTAATATATGCAACTTTTTGTAGTTTTTGTAGTGAAACATATTAATAATAAATGAATAATTAAATATAATATATATATACTGTTTTGCTCAGTGACCCATCATCACCCCCTCAGCATCAACTGATAAAATCAGTGAATATATGTTCTCACACAGTGTCTTTATCTGTCAAAGCTCTCACGATTCTAATGGTGAGAAATTTGCTTTATTACTGGCTCATCGTTGTTCCTTTGAATAAGACTGTGGACACATGATGTTCTTACTGACAGCTGTTTCCAGTCACAGTGTATCTTACGAGTGGCCTGAGACCAATAAACACACTGTGCACGCACAAACACTGAACACATAACACAAATACTCAGCAAAGAAACATTATTTTCCTTTGGTACAAACAATTTCAGTTCATTCCTGCCACATATTTAGAGGAGTGTGAAATGCATGTGTTTTTTCTCAGGCTTTTCCTCCATCCTGAGTGGATGTCACTACTTCCCAAACATGCTTGGACATTTGTGTCCAGGTTGTTTCCGGTCATTTATTATTTAGTTTGTGTAAAACTTTTGACATGTAAAACCTGTTTGTTCTGCACCGTAAAATCTTTGACTTTTTTCAAAGCTGTAAATAAAACAACTGAGGCTTTTTTGTAATTATTTGCGACCTTTACAAGCAAATTTCTCAGTGAGTATAGTTTACATATGGGTTTACCATAGGCCTATGTAGACTATCATGATTTTCAATTTACTGACCCCATAACACACGTACACCCAATGCTATGACAACCATTGTCTCTCTGTGAGCAGAGGCTGGGTAAGGGTCAGGTTATATTTACCTGAGTGAGCAAACACTCTCTGCATGATCTGACCAACCCACAAAGTGTGTATGTGTTTGATCATGGGTGTGTTAAAGTCAGTAAAATATATACATATATCACATGTTCAGTGAATTTATGTGGCAGACTAAGTGTTGTTTTGTGTGACTCATGATAGCAGTTAGAATGTTGAGATAATCTGGTGGTTCTCCTTTCAAAGAACTGAAGTACGATGACGATCAAGTCTTTTTTGTAAATGTAACAGTTAATAAAATTGTTATTTAGATAAATTTTAGCAATGGTTCCAGTAAATATATTTCACACTTTGCAGTCTCTCAAGTCAGGGCACACTCACATACCATTCAAAAAATTATGTCTTTAGCCTAATAACAAACATGACAAAATGAAAAGTGATTGCCTGGGAATCTGGTCTCAGGGGGCACTATATGTTCCAAGCTAATGAACTGGGAAAGTGAGAACTGGTCAGTGCATTTCAACATCTGGAAAAAAGTGACTTATGCAGCACAGCTGAGTATGCAAATGAATGAACACAACAAAAGTTGGGACATTCCATAGGCATAATAGTTTTTATATTGTACAAACTGTATGTGCTACCACCCTACACCAACCCACACCTAACCATACCCCTTACGGGAAACGTTATGCTATTTCAGATTTTCAGTACACTCCATTCTGTGTGATTTATAAACATTTTTGGGGACGTGGCGTAATGTCCTTAGAAGTCACCGTCTCCTTGTAATACCTATGTCATAGCCATGTAATAATACAATTTATAATAATGTGAGTGAGGGCGGACTGTCAGTTTGTGTGACCAAAGGCAGAATGCCATAAATAGTAATTACACATTGAATTTAACCAAAAATAAACATTCTTTCATTATTTAGTCCCTGTAATGCATTACAATGCAGTATTACTTTCTTCTCAGCAACACAAAACAAGAATGTTGGTCACCAAACAGATTGAGTAACCATTGATTTTAATAAACCGACTAACCAAAACAAAAAGTACTTTATTTACCACAGAAGAACGCAACCCATACATGTGTAGAACAACTTGAAGGTGAGTAAATTATGATTTTTGGTGAACTGTTTGTTTAAGCTTTAATTTAAAAGAGCAGATATGCATGTAAGGATACTTTACATCCTTTGTATAAATAAATAAATAAATATAAATACTAGAAACTATTTGTAATTACTGATGATTTAGGTGTAAGTTGTGTGTCAATAAATAGCTGTATATATTCAAGGTTGATGTGCATTTGGTCATATTCATTATGCGTTTGCTTGTATTCAATGTTTTTTTTTAAGGATTTTCAAGATATTTATGTTTAAACTACAGATGAGGGGGCAGAGGAAGTATTTCTTCCTTAGTACAAGTGAGAGTGATGGTGTTTTCCAAATGAAGTTTACATGTAGTCTCTTGATAAACTGATGTTTTCTGTTGTTTTCTATTGCCCTTGTCTTTGAGCGTGAGAAAAGTAGGCAAGAGGCGGATGTTTCCTCGGGTTGTGAGGAGACAAAGAAAGAGAGGAATTGGAATTTGTTTTCTTGTTTATTTGCAGATACAGTGTGAAATGTCTGTTGAGAAGAGACTTGATACAGCTGTTCTCAGCTTGCTTTGTATGTGGCAGTGTGTCTCAACGGCCTACAGTATAATAATCACATTGCTCCTTGCAACTTGATTCTAACATCTTTACTCATGTCTGAAAATAGACCGGTCTGAAGATAACACATTATCCTTTGAGTAACATCCTCATAAACATCTTATGCCTCAGTTCCTGGAAGTGTTTAATTGAAGAGCACAAAGAGGGAAGGAGCAAACACTAGATTTTGTTTACAGTCTGCTCCATTTTCAGTGAAGTTTGATTTTGGCTCGGTAATCTGATTGGATGAGGAGATGAATTTTGAGGTTAATTCTTTCAGCTGTTGTTGTTGAAGTATCCAAATAAAAATGCGAGTGAAGTTATGGATGGTGTGGGAAAAATCATTTACACAGGTCTAAGTGGAATCTGCTCAATGAGTAAAGTGTACCCTTACGCTGCGTCCGAAATCGCATACTGCTTAAGTAGGTACTACATTTAAAACCGAATGTACTACCCGACCGTTAAAACAGTACATTCTATATAGTATAAATGGAACTCGGACGTACTACATCCGTACTTCTTCCTGAGGTGCTTACACTTGAAATGAGCCGCGTCTCAACTTTCCGCCATTTTTCGAATATGACGCCTCCTCTCCCGGAGCCTCATGG
>JAUCMU010000042.1:2824577-2835413 GCA_032275025.1 Enteromius treurensis | reverse complement strand
GTGGTAAACGGAGGTTTTAATCTGTTGGACCTTCAGCAGCCGGCACAAGTCAGCCATTAGCCGGGACATGAAGGGCGGTCCCTGGTCAGTCAGGATCGCTGATGGTATCCCTACGCGACTAGCCAGTAGAAACAGCTCCTGGGCTATGGCCTTCGAGGTTGCTTTACGGAGAGGGATGGCTTCCGGGTATCTAGTCGCGTAGTCGACGATTACCAGGATGTGCTCGTGGCCCGACTGGACTTTGGCAGCGGCCCCACAAGATCCATACCGATCCGCTCAAAGAGCACCCCGATGATTGGCAGAGGAATGAGTGGACTGGGGGAGGTTTGACTGGAGACGTGCGTTGGCAGGTAGGGCAGGCGGCACAGAACCATTTGCGTCTTCGTCGTGGTGTCCGGGCAGGCTGTGCGGTCGTGGAGAGAGCTTTCTCGAACCCCGGCCAGTCACGTCCCAGCAACACGGCTACTGGTAAGTCCTTTATTACCCCAACATCAACCATCTCCTATACGTCGCCGTTTCGGATGGTAACCGTACATGTGGGCACCTGTTGGGTATCTCCATGAACACAGGTTGCGGGTACAGTACCTGTTAGTGCTGGCCGGGGTCCTACGACGTCGGGCCTCACGAGGGTAATACTGCTCCCTGAATCCAATACCGCTCTGTAACTTCTTCCTTTCACTTCTACTGAGATTCGGGGAGACTTTTGTGGAACCTGCCGGTGAACCGCACAGCCGGCCATCCACTTCTTTGTCGCCGGATGGGTCGGTGGGAATCGGCTCATCCCGGGGGCTCACATATATATATATATATATGTATACATATATATATTTAGTGCAATTAATCTCATCCAAAAAAAAAGTTTATATATAAATAGTTTAATTTATTTAAATGATAATACTGTCAGAGTATAAGTGTGTACTCTAGCAGATGTATTTTATATTCAGGTATGATATATAGGTATGAATTATATTTGGCAGCTTGACAACTTGTATGTTTCAGCACATATGTAATATTATTATGTATCTGTACAGCTGTCAGCACACACTGTCTCAATACGAAGTATTTATTAGTGTTTAAATGATGTTTAAAGTTGCTCCTTACATAAACATATCGACTATTTGTATATTTATTTTAATAAAAGTGAATAGCTTTGAAGCTATTTTCAAAGAGTGAGGATGAAAATATATACAGTAGTACATACGCATAAGTACAAAAAGATAAAGGAAGAGTCAGACCATGCAGGCTCTGCACATCAGATGCGTTGTGGGTATTTAGTCACCACAACTATAGAGAGAAAGTAACTGAGGGATAGAGGCAGTGGAGCATTTGTTAGTGGTGTTTGTTAAGGAGGACATCACTATTTATAACGATACTAGTGACCCTTTCTATTTAAGGAATACTTAATGAAGTGAAAATGAAGAGAGAATTGGAGCAGACGTGTCTCCTTACAGAAGCATAAGTACAAAGACTAAATGACTGAACCGGAGCGGAGGATAGTTGTGGCTGTAAATTATTCAGTGTGTCAGGTAACGTAATATACATGCATGAAAGGATGACAAAGAGCACTGCTTTAATTCATACTGGTGAATCAGCAATGCTCATTTCCACTGCTAATCATGCCAACCTTAAAACAAGCGTTCAATGAAGCAAATCTTAGGTATAGTCCAGGAAACTGAACAGTTGACAGAATTAAAGGGGTTAGTTCATCTCTAAATATTTTTTTTATCATTAATTACTCACCCTCATGTCGTTCCAAACCCATAAGACATTCGTTCATCTTCAGAACACAAATTAAGATATATTTGATTAAATCAGACAGCTATCTGACCTTCCAAAGACAGCAACACAACTGAAATGATCCCAGATCCAGAAACGACATGAGGGTGAGTAATTAATGACAGAATATTTATTATGGGGTGAACTAACCCTTTAACTTATATTGCATTTGATGATATTTAAAAAGGTTTTTAATAAGGAAACAAATTATACAATATCATACAATCCCTCAATATACACAGCATTCATTTTATTATCAGATTTTTATGCATACATATTTACTTTATTAAAGATATACCATTCAAAACAGAAGTTACACATGGGAGTACCATTAGGCATCAAAAATAGTTTTTGTAAAAATGATTTCTATAGTTATACTATATCTATATACTATATCATCAGTGTCATTAGTGTTAAAAAACTATTTTTTGCACACGAGTATCCATGAGCAAACCATTGAAACATTAAAATGCAAAATCAAAGGATATGCAAGTAAAATCAATTTATTTATTTTAAAAACATTTCAGAGGAATATTCATGATTTTTAAGGTTGTTTGTTAGAAATAAATATTCATACATACATCAAGTTTCATACATTATTTTTGAACCTTTATTTACACAGTGCTTTATATAATAAAGATAGTTTAAAAGCAGCTAGAGATAAACAGGAATGCGTCATGCAAACTTCATCAGATATGAGGCAAATCCAAATGTCGCTGTAAAGCAGCTCTGAAAGGACAGTGGTGATGAGAGTAATTACTCTGATGTTACACAGCATCTGTCAGTAAGTTAGGGTTTGCATATAAATTGCGATTGGTGTCCAGAATGATACACTTTATATGAAGTGTACAGTTGCTGAGGAGTTATCATGTAAGTACACTGGTATTTAAGTAGGGATATTTAATATAAAGTTGAACTTTTTTTTTTAAAGTGTACAAATGTTTGTGGAGTTAATGGAAGGTTTTCTCTTGTGTTTTCTGGGAGAAGAAGAGGGCCAGACGGTGTGTGGCGGTCCTTCACCCTTACGAGGGCAGCGTCTCTCAGAGCTGGGTCTTTGGCTGAGAAGACAGTGTCATCCAGGCCTGGCTCACAAGGACTACCTGTTCTTTGTGGTCATTGGTTTGGTCATTTTTGGAGTAGGTACAGTGCTGGCCTGGTCAGCTGGTACAGTGATAGTGCTCTGCCAGCGCTGCATCAGATGGAGGAGCGACAGACCAAAAGCTAAGGGGAGCCAGGAGGACATTAAAACAGGACTGTGTGGGTAAGGTTAGGAGAAACACATGAGCGTAAACCCAGAGTCCAGTCCTACAAGGAGTGCTGTGACAGAAAGAGAGGCGACTCTATTGACTGAGAGCAAGTCGAGAGCAGCAGACACAGGCTGTGTCCGGAAGCTAAAAAGTAAGGTAACCGTCTGAATCCAATAACCGTGTCTGTCAGCATCTACTGCCATACTGTACCTTCATCTGATTTGAACGAGAAGAATCCTGTGCCTATCCCACAATCCTGTTGAGCTAAAAAATATTATTTTATTATTTTACATTAAAAAATATATTTAATTGGCTGTGTAATTCTTCGTCTGGAAACCTTATGCATGTATGTACAGTAGTATGCTTATGTGTCTGACCAACAGCAAAAGTGAAACCTATTTTAAAACAAATCAATTCTTACACAAATTACACATGACTACAAATGACAAACAGGACACACAGTGGCACATCCCTTTATGAATCCAGTTTGTTTTCTGTGACGTCAAAGAAAATCCTCCACTAGAAAAAACACAGACCAAACAAGAAGAAAATCAGTGTTCTGAAATCCAGAAAATCCAGATATTAAAGAGTTGTTGCAGTGTGTGCAGCATGTACATTCATATTGACAGCTAGCAGTTTAAAATAGAGACTGTAACCCAAGTTTTTTCTTTTTTGCGCCTCTTCTTCAGACTCAATGCTCACATGGGTTGCCAGATTGAGGACGCACAACAGAAACGAGCGTTAGACTGCAAGTTGATTTATCTAGGTTTTAATAGTCATAGAGCATTTTAGATGGATGCCGATACTTTTTAGGTGGAGGAGAATCTGTGATCTCTGACTCAATTTGTTTGCAGGCTTCCATGGCTGAGATACGTGGGCGGAGTCACACATACCAACATGGAAAGCACTTTTCAAATTAGAATAACTGGCTGTAAGATTGTTTTTGGGGAGCAAATATATAAACTCAAATATCTGCCAACATACAGTATTTTTTTGCTTTAGTACAGTCAGTTTAAGTTCTTATCAATCTGACAAGTTTTACAACATTTACAAGACATGATCATAGCATGTGGAAAGTCATTTATCCTGCTGTATTTAATACTGAGAACGTATCACATTTTGCACCTGAGTTTGCAGGATGAAGATGTTGCTCCAGGGTCTTTAGGATGTTGTCGGTCAGACACTTCACGTCACTGTGTGTGCCTGGATGGGAGCTCAGGACCCTCAGTACATCTGTTCCTCCTTCCCTCTGAAGCATATTACAGTACTGAGGAGCTACAACAACACAAACATGACTATAATCACACTGTAAAGTAAAAAACAGCACTTACTTTCAACATCTGGGAAAAACAACAGCAAATACAACAGTGTATATCAAGAGACATGCTATTTATTACTTTTTTCCCCCTTACCGTTCTGACAGCAGACAAACTGTATGGCCCTGAGAGCCCAGAGCTGAACCCCAGGACACTGAGAGACGTGCAGCAAAGGATAGAAGGGCTGGAACGTCCTGAGAGAGAGAAATAGTTCCATTCCATATTTGTATGACAGTTTTGAGTTTTGAAGACTTCCAATACTGTTTTTTTTTTTTCAAATACCAGAGACAGGGTTCAAGACTCACATTAACACTTACAATGAATGCCAGTGAAAAACTACAGGCTTTCTGATTATTTTGCAATGGCATCAATTGTTTTCATTGGGATAGTTAAGAGGGGAAAAAAAGATTTTGTGTTTTGCCGAAGTAAAAAAAATAAAATAAACATACAGGTTTGGAGTGGTATGTGTATCAACCAGTTGCTGGAGTGCTCATGTCAGCCACTAGTGGGCACTCCTTTTCGATTGTTGTTTTTTGGTTCGTCAGTTCCCTTCATTCCTTGCACTAATTTACCCATTTGGTTCTCCCTACATATACACCATGTTCTCTGTCCTGTGTTGCTTAAGTATTGTATTTGTCACGCTGTTCTTTCGTGTTTTTGCTGCATTTTGCATTGTGGATTCCCTTGTGTTTGTACCTAGCTTTTCCCTGTTTTGGATATTAAACTGCATTTGGACCTTCCTGAGTCATTCTGTGACTGAATACTTCAGCCATAATTGATTCTACAGTATAAGAGACAAAGGACAAGACCATCTTCTAGATCTGAAGAGGCTTTGTCAACAGGGAATGGAGGAGTGGGCCTCCACCCAGACCCAGGGCAGAGAGACTGCAGGGTTGTCAGGGTATGAGACATTTTAAAATTTTGTTTGGATGAACCCCTACGGCCTTGGGAGATGGAATTGGTGAAGTCTTACCGGTAAGAAACCATTGCATGCTCAGGAGAACTCCATGACAGGACACAAGAGTGCTAAAAAAAATTAAAATACAGAATTAAGATACATAAACAGACAACACATGCACATAAACACGCACACACACACACACCAGTTTCTCCTGCACTGTACTATGCAGCTCAGCATCCAGACTCCACACCGGCCCACTGACTGAGACCAGATGAGCTAGGATCCCTCCAGCAAAGTAACTGACGCCCACCTCCACCATCGGGCTGATCAGGAGTGAGAGAATGTGCTTCACCAGATCCTCATTCATCAGCTCCCTCCGCAGCTCCTCCACCTCTGCTACATTATTCTGGAGCACAGAGAGAGGAGAAAATACACTGCTTTCAATGTTGAGCGATCTATTCATAATTTACAGCATATAAACATGCAGAACATCATAATAATATCCACACAGCTCAGTTATAAAGACTATGATCTGATTTTGCTTGTGTTTCAAGTGATAAACTAGAACTTATGGTATTGTACATGACCATCAGTGTTAACTTTGTAGTTAATCTATTTATGTCCTCCAATTATACCATATAAGATAGAAATACATTTACCAAACATATGACATAAAATATATTTACCAAAAGGCCCAGGAGCTTCTGTTGGATTGAGGACTCAGAATAATAAGACTGTGGAGGAGAGGAGACAGTGATGAGAAGATACAGAAAATGAACAAACACTTAAAGGGACGGTTCACCCAAAAATGTAAATTCTGTAATTTACTCAACCTCATGCCATATTACAAACCTGTTTGAGTCTATGTCGTCTGTGGAATGCGAAAGGTTTATGTTACAACAGTCCAAAAGTCAAATAAAGTGCACACATCCACAATAAAACGTTCTTCGCACAACTCTGGGGCATCAATGAAGTCCTTCTATAGCGAATCAATGCATTTTATAATATATATAATCAGAGATGTAGGACATTGTTTTTTTTTTTTTAAAGTGTGGGTACTGCTGACTGGGTGGGGGCGCAAATGTCAATGTCCCCTGTCATCTCTGGGCAGCCTGTCTCAGGGAAGCTTTGCGTTTGAGGGGTTACCTCCTTGGGTGTTTCCTGGGACGTAGGCTTTAGATGGGAGGCGCAGATCATTTCTCCAGGTGGTGGCATTTTGCAACCGCATGCTCCACGGGGGGAAAGTGAGGAGCGAAGAGCTCAAACGTGAACGGACGCTATAAGGAGCCTTCCGCGCTTTAGCGAGTCCTTTAATGCACCTCTGGGAAGAAAGGCACCAGGGTGGAGAGTGGCTGAGAGTCATGTCCGGAGCCCAGTCATCCAGCCTCGAGCGCTCGGGAGAAGGTGGAGAATTCCCGGAGGAGCTTGGCCGTCAACTCAGCCTTTGATTCTGACGTGCTCAGAGGCTGCAGGAGAAGATAGCCCCTTCTCTGATGCTGTGATGGATATCTATTCCTCGTCCAGTGCCTTGAAAGAGACGCCACGGGGCAGACCAGTGCCATCTTTCAGAAGCTCTACAGGGCAACGCTGAGAGGGATCGGATGTCCATGGCCCGACAGAGCATTCCTGACCGTAATCCTTAGGTCTACCTTGCTGTTAAGCAGTGCAGCCAACGAGTCTTGACGAAGTATTTTTTTTCTGCCTTTAGTGTGTGTGTGTCTGTGTTTGTGTGTGTGTGTGCGGTCACCCTGATTTTACCAAGTAAGACATGATCCTGGATCAACATGACTGTCCGATCCCCTATACACCTAAGCCTAAGCCTACCCATAATGTATTCCTAAAATCAGTGGGAAATGATAGCTGATTAACAAGAGTGTAGAAGCACCCAATCCTAAAGCAGATATTTCCTAAAAAATCATGATTGGTTGATTGGAATGTTGTTCCAGGAACATCTTGTGCTTGGTGAAGTCACGCTCACTATGTGTGTTTGTGTACTCGTTCACCTCGAGCAGTTCCACGTAGAGCTCTATTCCTTGGCACTGAATGAAATGGCGACACGCGGTGGGCGTCTCATCTGTCAGGTTCCACAGAGCGCTCAGTGCAAACCTCAGAGTGGAGTCCACTACACCCAGAGAACCCTTCTGCTGGACGATATTCAGCAGCTGCTGTGCTCGCACAGAAAGTACATGTATCTATTCAGTCATTTGCAAAAGAGGCTTCATCTTTTAGCCATACACACGTCCAATAAAACTTTAGGGAACAGAAACATACAGTAATGCATGTGAAAGTATGGTTAGTGTGAGGCCACATGATACAGTTTGAAGAACTTGTGCTGATGTGCTTGTACTTGACGTGGTTTAATAACTCAAGATTGCAATGCAGTCTGGGGTGACTTGCTATTTTCTATTAATAGGCAGGTGGTATTAGGTTGAGGGACTTTCTTATTCTATATTTCATTGGATAAACAACTTTAAAGCCTGTGAAATGTATATATTTTCTGATCTGTTTTGTCAACTTCCTGGGGTACACTAGTATAGATGTGAACTAAAACCCCCCGCAAACTTAAATCATGATGCGTTCTGGTCAGTTTGGCCCAGAGAGGATTTTTTCTTTCAAACGCTATTAATATGGTTGCATTGAAGTTGCATTGGGAAAACAAAAAAACAACCCTACTGACTTTGCTTGCGTATTATCACAAATTGATTCATAGCCTACAAAAGAATTATTACCAAACAATGGATTCAAATTTTTCATAAACTTGTTTTCTTTTAAGAAGCATGGGTTTTGTATTTCTTTTGGAACTGATTGATCATAGGGCTCAATGATCTGTACTCATACACAGTTTTGATAAACAAATAACGTTTTTCAAACAATTGTCTAGCATAATTATAATGATAACATACCATAATGAGAGATTGAAATGCATATCAAAAAATAAAAAAGCAGTCATTTTTGATCTGCAAGGGCAAATCTCGCAAAGGATTTTTAACACAGTGCTAACAGCGACAGCAAATAAAACTACATTTACCTTCATTATAAATGCCTCTGCACCCAGCTCTGAGATCTCCTCTGTGCTCAACTGCAATGAAATGTGAGAGAACATTCTGCTCAGTAATAATGTCCCAAAGATAAAAACGATATGATAATATCAAATAGATTTTGCTCATATGAGCCGACCTTAAAAGTCCATGCTGATATGTCTGCATAATTACATACATGTTACTCATTCAATACCTTGTTTTTTGGTAACACTTTATTTTAGACACTGAACAGAATGCACATGTTAAAAGACCTTGGACACCAGTATGGAGACGACAGCTACCGTCATTCTTTGTACCGTCTGATCTTCACGGTTAACCAGCAACATCATTATTAGCTTAGCAGCTTCATATCTATGGGGAAACAGCAGTCAAGAGGCCGTTAAGCCACATCACAAATGCACAGTATTTCTAAACGATTTCAAATGCACTGAGGACATGTGTGTAGACCGACCTGTCAAATGGGACGACCTGCAAGATATGATCACTGCAAAGAGTAAGCAGGCAATTCTTCTGCAACTACAAGCAAATAAAACAAACTAAAGTCAATGGGGACAAGCAACTACCTTCTTTTGTGTTCAACAGAACAAAGAAACTCATACAGGTTTGGAAGCACTTTTGGGTGAACCGTTTCTTCCATAATGGTTCTACCTGCTCGTGGTTTGGGAAGTTCTTCATGGCTGCAAGAAGCTGCTGAACTACATTTCCCAGCAGGGGTAGGGGCATCCCCAGCACCAGCTCCTGTGTGGTCAGGTTAAACACACACGCAGAGGCCACGAGCTGAACGTGAAGAGAATCAGTGTGGTGTCGCATCCCAGACAATACCAGCTGAAACAGGAACAGATACTACATGGGCACTCGATGTAAAACATATTCATGCATTTAAAAAAAACAAAAAGAGTTTTTTTTTACAATAAAGGGAAGTTTTAAGGCACTGTATAAGATGCCATGAAGTAATTTAAACTATGCTAGTTTAAAAATCTTCTCTTACAGTCACTAACAGA
This sequence comes from Enteromius treurensis, assembly GCA_032275025.1. Lineage (NCBI taxonomy): Eukaryota > Metazoa > Chordata > Actinopteri > Cypriniformes > Cyprinidae > Enteromius > Enteromius treurensis. The sequence continues at coordinate 2,826,131 of JAUCMU010000042.1, read as the reverse complement.
ATTACAAATTTAATCTCATTTTTATCGAATTTATTAGTTCATTAAAAACTTTTTTTTTTTTTCAATCTGTACACAGAATGACTTCAAACACACCTCTTCTATAATGAGAATCTTTACTTCTGAACAATATTTTTAAAATGCTTTTGAAATACCTTTTTGCTTCATTGCTTATTTATATAATTGTTTTCGGACCAATAAAAGTCATGTGGTGCAACCACACGCAGAAAAAAATGAAATGACATCATGAACACTCGTGCAAACAACGGTTTGTTCAAGTTTTAAAATGTCATGTGGTGCGACTCCTCGAAAACGTGATATTCATGAACGGAAGAAAAATGTATGAAAACTATTTTGAAAATAATATTTTCTACATAATTAATAATATTCAAGATGTTACAAAACTACTCCTTTTCAATTAATGCAAACTTTTCTTGAAAATTAAAAATTCTAAATGATTTTAAATCAGCATAAATTCTAAAACATATGTACTTTAAAGTAGATTTTTTTTTTTTAACAAAAGATCAGGTAACAGAAGAAATTTTGTGTACCTTTAAGATGTGTGGCTGAGGTTCTTCCATGTTACTGGTGTGACCGTAGAGATGAGCAAGGACCTCTTGGATGAATCTCTGGCGGTCGCTGTATCTCCTCAAGCCCTCACACAGCTGGGTTAAGTTAGACTCTCCAGCCACCTGCATATTTTTTACCGATTAGTACATATTTGCAGATCCTGGCAAAATCTGCAGTAAGTTCTGCAAGTTTACCAGACCTTTGTCTATCATCAAGATTCCGGCTCACTTTGCCGCCACTTTTTACATTTTTACAGCTTCGAGGTACTATTCATCTGAAATAGTAAGGGCAGTGGATCCAGTCTGCTTCACTGCATCATGACACAGAATATTAGATTACAAGAGTCATGTTTGCTTAAAACTTCACATTCTGATTTAAGAGCTGAATTTGTGAAAGGGCACATTAAGGCTTTTTAAGACCCGCAGTATCCCTGTTACATGCAGTTTTTGACATAGTAACATGTAAATCTATATCCCTAAAAAATATCTCTCACATTTAGTATGTTTGGCTGCAAATGCAACTATTTTAAGTTCATGACAAGCAATGAAAGCTGCTTTGAGCTGAAACCTACAAAATGACTCTTATATGGATATTTTTTCCTCAATTGACCCTTTACAAAAACCCACTCTCATAAGGTATTATTGCTAATGTCTAACAAGCCATGTCTAGCTCACACTACACATAATGTTCTCACGCAGTAAAAAAACCCATTGCGGAACAAAGAGGAAATTGACAACACACTAACAGACAAGACAGGTTACTTCTGGTATGAAACAAGGTCTCAGCTTTCAAATTTTGCCTTTTTCTAATTTTTTTTTTTTTTAATTCAAACAATAAATACTGTTTTGTGGTTCTTTAAATACATTATGTTGCTGTTTTGGCACACATGAACCAATCATCTTTTCATATTTACTTAAAGGTGCCATAGAATGCATTGAGAGAATATTTTAAATTGTTCTCTGATATGTACATAGAAGGTATGTAGCT
>JAUCMU010000042.1:2801280-2818150 GCA_032275025.1 Enteromius treurensis | reverse complement strand
TAATAAATTAGTCAATATGTGTCATGTTCAATACAGCAGCATCTTGGAGATCTCTAATCAGTTTAATAGCAGAAGGTGTATCTTCACGACATGCGTGTGACGTCATTAACAATGGCCCTATGTTGTTGATCTAACGTGGTTCACAAAAAACAAAACACAACTGAAAATTAGAGGACTAGTTCACCAAAAATGAAATTTATCTACAATCAAGACGTAGATGAATTTGCTTTCTTGATTTGTACCATCTTTGGAGAAGTGTAGCATTCCTTCACTTGCTCACCAATGGATTCTCTGCAGTGAAAAGTTGCCGTCAAAATGAGAGTCCAAACAGCTGATAAACACTTAACAATAATACTCAAGTAACCCACACCACTCCAGACAATTAATTAATGTCTTGTGAAGCCAAACTGCATGTTTGTAAGAAACAAATCGATCATTGAGTCATTTTTTAACTTTAAGCCTTGGCTTTTAGCTAAGTACTCAGTACAAAGAACTAAGTACTAGGGATAAGTGTTCCTCCTCTCCAGTGTAATCCAGCTCTCTTGAATAAAAATGCAATACACTTCACACTTCACAAACTGAAGGATTACCACACTGAAAGAGAGAGGGAGTTTCTATTTTACAAATACAACCATGGGTGTAGAATTTAGCAAGGACATGTCTGTTGTCTGCTGTTACAGTATGTCCTCACCTGTCCCTAAATCAAATCCACACCCTTCAATACAACACACCGCCTTTTAAAAATATTCATATTATATAGTAACACTGAAATCAAATTCAAATATTATATTAAAGTTCTTTCATAAAAGTAATTCACTTATATTTAGGAGTGTGAGTTCACATTTCTAATTTAATCCCATTGCCAAACAAAACAAGTCTCAGGCAAAATTACTTCTGCATGCTGGTACATTGTATAAAAGCCCTGTAAAAATAAAAATAAAAAGTTTCTCTTCTCATTGTAAAATGAGAAAAATCTCTTCTTGCTATCTATTAATGTTTTATAGCAATTCACTACAAATAATGCATCTTTCAGCAGAACTACACAATTAATTTACATACTGTATATTAATTGCAAATACTTTTATCTAAAGCAATTTACATTGCATTCGAAGCATACATATGATTCAGTCATCCACACCCTGGGAATCAAACCCATGGTTTTGGTGCTGAAGTGCAGCAGTATTTCTGTATTTTACCTATCTGACTACTAGAGGGTCAGTTAAATTGCTGGAGTAATATGCCGCAATGAAGGCAGAAACTAAACTGAGGTGTTTTGCATGTCTTCAAAACAGTAACTTAAAAAAGTCTTAAAATGTTGCTATTTATATGTGTTCATATATTTTTTCTTTACTCTTCCAGTTAGTTTCTGTCTAAAGAACAAAAGGTTTAAGACAAATTTGCATAATTGGTTCCTGGGCTCCAAACCAAAGGTCTGCAAGCCTCATGTGGGATTCTAATAAGTCCATATTAACAAGTACATGATAGGATATTTGAATAATATGAAACAAAAAAGAGTCTTACAGAACCTATTAATATTCTGAATTTCTAGTACTTCTTCTTAAACATTAAAAACAAACACTGAGAAAATGGTGTAGAAAATAATGGTGTAAACTGTGGTGTAAACTAAGCTTTACATTTTTAATTAGAAAGAAAATTGCAAAACGTAATTTAATAATATGTGGTGGGGGTGTATTTTTATCTTTTATCTTTTTTTAAAAATATGTTGTTTTAATATTTATTTTTTAATTTGATTAGTTTCAGTTATTGTCATGTTCAGCTGGATTTGTCAGTCCAGCTTTGGATGACACTCCAGCCCTCCATGAACTATGTCTGTGTTTCATGCCTCCGTTTACATTGTATGGACTAATTATCAATGAACTCTCGTCTCCTCCCACCTCATATGTTATCTTGGTTACTTGCATGTTCTCCTCCCATTCCTAATTGTCTGCACATGTATAAATATCCCGGATGTCCTTGTATTAGTCGCTGATCAATGTTGAATGTACCTGTTGTCAAGCCCTTCGTGTTTCCCGTGTTCCTGTTGTTTTCCTGTGTTTCTCTGCCTCCCTGGATCTGGACCTAAGCCTGCTCTCGGACTCTTGCTCTTGCCTCGCCCCTCTGGACTCTGTTTGCCTCATCGCCTGACCCTTTTGCCATGAACTCTGATTACTCTCTCAGCCTTTGTTTTACTGTTTCCCGTTGTTTTACTCTGCCCGTTTGCACGCTGTTTTGACTCTGTGTGTTCTTTAATAAACGTTTGCAAATGGATCCGCACATTTCCCCACGTCTCACTCGTGACAGTATTGCCTTGCTATTTTTTTGCTCAACACTTGAAAAAATCAGTTATGCTTATTCATTATCAACTTTGTCTCAAATGGCTCTACATTAAAATATATTATAAAAATAATGTTTCCTAAACAAAAATTTTCTATTGATGGTTTACAATGAGAACTTTTAATACTAGACTTCATTTTTGTGAAATATTGTAGCATAGTTTGAGATGCTGATCAGTATTTTGGGACACCTGAGATTATCTCCTTCTCCCTTTATACAATAATGTAAGCAAAGACTTAAACACATCGTTTAATCTACGATGTCTAGGATAAGTATGTAAGTATATTTGAAGGGTGCATTTTTTAACTTGTTAAAGAGGTCAAGAACATTGTGCACATCAGAGTACACAAAAGGAGGTAGATCTTTTTCCTACCTAGCTCCCAAACTCTAGAAAGTTGCATAAACAAGTATAATTATGTTTGATTCAGTTTAGAAATTTGGAATGACCAGCCAAACTAAGCTATCGGTGGAGAAGAGCCTTGGTGAGAGAGGTTGAGAAGAACCTAAAGATCACTGTGGCTGAGCTCCATAGAAAGTTTTGGAAAGTCGACCATCACTGCAGCCCTCCGCCAGTCAGGGCTTTATGGCCTGACAGAAGCCTCTCCTCAGAGCAAGACACATGAAAGCCTGCATAGAAAAAACACCTGAAGTAAGATGGTGAGAAATAAGATTCTCTGGTCTGATGAGACCAAGATAGAACCTTTTGGCCTTAATTCTAAGCGGTATGTGTGGAGAAAACCAGGCACTGCTCATCACCTGTCCAATACAGTCCCAACAGTGAAGCATGGTGGTGCAGCATCGTGCTGTGGGGGTGTTCTTCAGCTGCAGGGACAGGACGGCTGGTTGCAATCGAGGGAAAGATGAATGCGACCAAGTACAGGGATATCCTGGACCAAAACCTTCTCCAGAGTGCTCAGGACCTCAGACTGGGTTTACCTTCTAACAAGACAAAGACCCTAAGCACACAACTAAAATAACCAAGGAGTGGCTTCACAACAATTCTGTGACTGTTCTTGAACGGCCCAGCCAGAGCCCTGACTCAAACCCAAATTAGCATTTCTGGAGAGACCTAAAAATGGCTGTTCGCTGGAGAGGATCTGCAAGGAGGAATGGAAGAGGATCCTCAAATCCAGGTGTGAAAAACTTGTTGCATCTTTCCCTAAAAGTCTCATGGCTGTATTCGATCAAAAGGGTGCTTCTACTAAATACTGAGCAAAGGGTCTGAATACTTAGCGATCTTAACTGCAGGCAGGATTTGGATTGTCCTGCCTTTTCTGAAATAGACGTCATCTGGAGGGGAGCATATGTCCCTCTAAAATCTTTCAGACCAGTGCCTTCCAAAATATGCAAGCTGCCCATATCTTATGCATATATGCACCCCCATACCATCAGAGATGCTGGCTTTTGAACTGAACATTGATTACACACCAGAAGGTCTGCCTTCTCTTTAGCCCGGAGGACACAATGTCATTGATTTTCAACAAGAATGTCAAATTCGAACTCTTCTACACTTTTCCACTTTGAAACACTCCTTTTTAAGTGAGCCTTGACCCACAGGACACAATGGTGCTTCTAGACCATGTTCACATATGGCTTCCTTTTGCATGATGGACCTTTTGCATCTGCAGATGGCTCGTGGATTGTGTTTACCGAAAGTGGTTTCTAAAAGTATTCCTGGGCTCATTTATTAATGTTAAGACAGAATCATGCAGATGAGTGATGCAGTGTCGTCTGAAGGCCCGAAGACCACGGGAGGCCAACAAAGGTCTTCAGACTTGCCCCTTATGTACAAAGATTTCTCCAGTGTCTCTGAATCTTTTGATGATGTTATGCACTGTAGATGATGAGATTTGCAAAGTACTTTTTCACAGATTGGCGAGCATCTGCAGGTCTTTACTTCTGAGAGACTCTGACTCTGTAAGACATCCCTTTTATAGTTAATCATGTTACAGACCTGATGTCAATTCACTTAATTAGTTGCTAGATGTTCTCCCAGCCAAATCTTTTCAAAACTTCCTGCGTTTTTAGCCCTTTGTTGCCCCCTTGCCATTTAGTGGATACAATTTCTCCATTTAAACGTTTATGATGTTCTCTGTGTGAATAAAATATTGTCTCTTGTGATTTCAAAGTCTTTTAGTTTTCATTGTATTCAAATTTAAAAAACGTCTTAACATTTCTTAGGGCTGTTTATGTGTGTGTTCTGTGTATATAATAAATTTCTACAATAGATATGCTTTTAAATGTGCTAAATAGCATAAACAACATTTAAAATACGTTGTAAAAAGAGTGTAAAAAAATATTTTAAATGGAAAATACCCAAATATATCTAACATATATAACATTTATTTCTGGGCAAATTTTTCCCCAATTTATTTATTTATATATTTTTTTGTATTTTAATTACAAATTAAAAATCTATATTTTGTAATATAAATATTCAAGGGAATTATGTTTTAAATTGTGCAGAGCAAAGAGAAAAGGATTAAACAAACAATTAAATACAAAATATGAATACATATAATTAGCTTCGACCAATACAGAAAAACAGTGCACATGATCCAGTGTTGTCATTATTTATCAAACAACCTGCTGTTTATTTACAGTGATTTATGACAAAAAATAGATTACATTAACTTAGTAACCACAACTTCGTAACTTAGTGTTATAGTAACTGTTATGAAACCGTTGCCTTAATTTACAATTTGTCTATGTGATTTAATTGCGTTTCTTTGTTAAGCACAGCTACGGCAAAAAATATGATGTGAGTGAAATCTGAAGACAGAATTCACCAAGTATGCTCAAATATTAAGAAATATGGAACATATAAAGCCAGAGCAAGAGAAACTACTGCTTGCAGCATAACTGTTAGCTCTTAAAACCAAACCAAATGTAATGCAATGGAGGTCAAAGCACATTTAATGATTCATGTTCTAATCTTTGCGTTCTAACAGAGACTAAATGAAGTTGTGAGGTGGGAAACACGATGGCCATGGCTCTGGATACGCACGTCCTGATCTTGGAATAGTTTTCCATAAACTACCAGAAATAAACCCAGTATCTCATGTACTTACTGAAAAGTGCAGTGTGATCCTGCCAAAAGCAAAATCCATGTTCCATTTAAAGTGGATGTGTATCACATGTGTATTATGCATTCACTTGTATTAAACAGAAAGGATTTTCTTACTGACCAGAGATATGTTTGAAAACTGATGTCAACTATCAGTATGCAAGAAACTGCATAAACATATTTATCATTTATGATCATATAAATGTAAAAAATCACCAATTCTACTCTGACATCTCAATCTCTAAAGGTGTTTGGTGACATGAAATAAAAATATCGAATTGAGATATTATAAGCGATAACATTAACAAATGTCTTCACTTCACCGTGTAGAGGAGGTCAGCTTTGGATTACATTAGAAAAATTGTAAATGAAAACATGTTGGAAAACATTGACATTTTTTGAATGCATTGCAGCATTAATGAGCATTCACTGCATAGTTTATGGCAAGAGATGCCAGTAATGTAGTTTCTGCTCACGAATAATGCAGAATATATGAAAAAGACTTGAAACAAACCAATTTGATGCATTAGATATTATTGTTGTAATAATTGCAGGGAAGGTAACTGGAAGAGCAAAAAACTAGAAACTGTTTTTAAGGCCTTTCAAGTTAATAAACCAGGTCTATACACATGACATTGATGACCCTGGAGCACAAAACCAGTAACACTGATATAGCAATATATACTATAGGGGTCAAAATTAGTAATTTTTCTTTTATGCCAAAATTCATGATGGTAAATTTCCCACTGTAAATACATCAAAACGTAACATTTGCACCCACGGATTTTTAAAAAAGTTGCACAGCCTTATTCTATTTCTTGTAGAAACACAACCAAAATAGGTGTGCAATTGGAGAATTTGCATTTATGTATGCAAAACCTACAAAGATAGAAAATTCAAAGAGAACCATCTTGAGGTTTAAATTAAAACCTTTTAAGACGATGTTTGAGATAAACAAGCCAACGTGTTTCCATAGTTGCTGAGTATACTTGCATGTCCAGAATAAGTGAAGAATAGGTTCAGTTTTATTAATACAGATTAATTAACAGTGCATGAGCTGTTCATCATGCAAACAAAATTCAGGTTTTTTTGTACTTGTATTTGAGAAGCATGCTGCGTGTTTGAACACTGGTTATTTAAGTGTGCAACTTCAGAAGGTAGACAATGCCAACAGTACACAATGTTCCCTACTGAAGGAACTCCCCCTATGTGCAGCTGGCACGAAACGCACCATGACCTTTTAAACGTTTAAGAGCTTCAAAACCGTCATGACATATCTCTTTACACGTTAAGGCATTCTCATTACTTCTTAAGTCTCATAAATGAGTGTTTGTGTGCATAAAAATCAGAATTATGACTTTAAACAAGTTGTTCGAGAAAAGTACCAACGGCACAATGCAGGACAAAAACGGACCGTTACATAATCGCGGCTCGAGGGGGTGAAAACTCCTAGCATTAACACAACAGTGGCTTTAAATAAGTGGATTTAATTACTACACAATTTATAAAATATATTTCACCCAATATTTTTATAAAAGCAAAGGCGGAGTATAATATAAAAAAAGTAATTATTACAACAACAAAACAACATCCTGTTTAAAGTTTTCCCCGTGTAACGTTAGATCAATGGTATCGTCCACAGACACTTAAATCGTCCCAAACCTTATAAGAGTTTGATTTAGTCACGGCACGACGTTCATTTGGATATTTAGTGTACTTGGACGTGCAGATCATGTATGCTATTCTGGAAGACGATTATAAGCTTTCTTGTTAAGTTTTATTTTAAACGACTGGCTGCCAAATGATAACAATTGGATTAAGACGGGCATTTTTCACCTTTTTTATCAGTGCTAATACGTTTTTACTTCGTTATCTTAGATATAATAACGGGACAGTCGTTTATAATTATTTGCTCTTACGATTTACATTATTTAAAAGGGTTTAACTCACTTCTGCAACACGACCCATTGTTGAGGAAAAGATGTCATCGTCTACAGAACCGTTTTCCTACATCGAAATGAGTCGAGTCCGCGCAGCTGGCACTGGTATGTAACTTTATTTCTGTATTTTTTGCGTCTCATCTTTTTATATTTGGTGTTTATTCTGTTTAAGTCACTCTGCCTTTGTTCTGGTCCAAACGCGACCGAAGTGTCAAGCGTTACTCATGGGAACGGCACCATATCAGTATTCGGTGAAGGTAACATTTGTGAAAGTTGGTTCGTGTGACATAAAAGTGAGTCAAGCAGTCTTGGGCTTTTGATTCGTTCGGTTCTGCATGTCTCAACATGTCATCGCTGAGTTCATTCAGGTCAGCAGAGCAGGAATATCGGGCCACCGAGCTAGCGACCCTACTATAGCGAAGCGCTAGCTTATGAATATCAACTAGGCAGTGATGACGTTGCTTGGTAACAGACCCCGAGCGTCCAATCAGCTAGCTCGAATAGTATTCATGAGTCCCGCAAAGTCTTTAGTTTAGCCAATCGCAGAGCTCCGCTTTTTCGACGTCACTTTGAGTTGTAAATATTCACGAATCTGAACCTTCTCCGTAGTAGAATCGGTAAACTGGCCAGCGGGAATACCGGGGAAATCCACAGCTGTCACTTCATAGCTCAGGACAGGCGTCCTCATAGAGACTTACTGTATCTGGTTTTACACGAGTATTACATGAGAGAGTAGCAGGCCAGAACGAAAGTTTCTGTGTCTTCTCACCATCTGCTTTCCATTAAAGGAGTCTTGACCCCCGCTGCTTCTTTTCCCTCCGCACACACGTTTAGATATTTACCCTAACATAACTATCATAACTAGTTTAACGTATCCATAACCATTTGTTTTTACACAGAATAATTTACACAGACTTAATTTGACCCTCTAACTCCAGCACTCTATATTCCTACGATGGCGTTTTGGTGCCACCACCACCACCACAAACAACAAAACAATCTAAAACTACGAGAATAAAAGTCGTAATGTTACGAGAATAAAAGTCGAAATTGGGAGCACCTGGAGATATTCTCAGCTTTCAAAATCTGCCAGTTGTTTAGATAACATGAGATGTATCTGAAATCACTTTAGTTTAAGCGGCAGTGTAAGTCAATAATTTTTCCGATTACATTACTTCATTAAGAATAAGTCTTTAGCCTGTTGTCCTATGCCTTCTGATGTTCCTTTTACTTTTATATCGTGCTGTACACTTGAAACAAAGAGGAAAAACACATTCATTTGAAAGATGGACTGGTTTATATCAAAAGACACAAAGCAGAACATTATTGCGATTTGTTGGGTGTCTGGTATGCTACAAATAATTAATATAAATATATATTGTACTGTCATAATATTCTAATTGTATTCTTTAAAAAAAATCAACAACACTAGCTTATCTAATCTTTTTGTATTCTCTTTTCTTTTATTATACAATTAACAAAATGCAAAAACAGCCACCAGCTTGCTTTATTCTGTTTCTATACTATCTGTTTTCTTAAGGATTATTATATAATAAGCTAACTGAGACTTGTAATAGCACTTGCATATATCCCTTTTAACATAGTTTAACATAGTTGATTTTTTTATTGCTTTTATTGTCCTCATTTATAAGTCGTTTAGGATGAAGGTGTTCGCTAAATGACTAAATGTAAATGTGCTAAATGACTAAATACTACAAAGACTAAATGTAGTATTATGATGATGAATGGTTATGTATATAAACCGACAAAAATGAAAGATAAAAATATCTTAAAGATAAAAAGGCAAAAACGCTAATGCTTAATCACATTTTCCATGTGAAATAATTTAAATGTGTCCATTTTAGAAAACAATTTCTTTCCACAGAAAAAATATTCCAATGTTTTCAGTGTAAAAAAAGATGAATTATTTAAATACAAATGCCTGTTTTTTTCTTAAGATTTTTGTGTGAATCTGTTCATTCTTTTAAATAACATTTTTGAAATGTAGTAAATAAAATTTAACTGAAAAATATAAATATAGATTTATAAGGAAGTGTAGATTTAACTTGTTTTTAATTTCCAGTGACCAAAACCTGACAAACTGGCCACTTTATTGTATATAGCTAAAATTAGGCTAGAAATGTATCGCTGAACTGTTTAGTAGCCTATTGTCTCACACTTATGTTTTGTTTCTTCAAGCAGAAATCGGTAGCGAAGATCATCTTCACGGAGAAATGGAGCCCAGTGATTTATTACAGGAGGCCGAGTGGTACTGGGCTGACATAACCAGGTAGGATTTCTGTTTTTCATTTAGTCTTATTTAAGTCTTTATAAGTTTGTTTGCTCATTATTCAGTTAAAACCACTTATAATCAAACTCCACTGTGTCGCACCATTAGGGAGGAGGTGAATGAAATTCTCCACGGCATGCCTGATGGGTCTTTCCTGGTCCGAAATGCTTCCTGCAAGCGGCAAGGAGAATATACATTAACCGTTAGGTAAGGATTGCATGTTTAAGGATTCCTCCTTTTGATGAAAACAAATTAGGAAAGTGGCCAACCTATTGTTAGCCACTTTCACACATGAAACAGACTTTTGTCCATTTTGCGTGCTACATATAAGCGCCAACATGTCATTGAAACTGTGATGTGATGAGTGCATTTAGTATATTTTACATGCTAATTAAGCTGATGCTAAAATGCTGGCTTAAGCTAAAGATATGTAACATTTATACTCATTTTTAAGTACATATTCCAATTAAAGCTGCAGGCGGTGAGTAAAGGGCTCTTGCACCCAGGGTCATCACCTCCCATGGCTTCAGGAAGACAGGGAAGAGTGAGCAATATGCTTTTAAAAAGGCAAATATAGAAATAATACATAAAAGTAATTTAAAGCTATGTCTATAACTGAATATTGTTATGTAGCTGTCTTCAGACCATTGTATATGGTTTGCTTGAGAAAAGCACAAACATCGAATTTTGGACACAGCCTTCAATGAAAACTCTATATCTTCGTAATTTATTGTTGCAAGGGCCTTTGGTTTACACTCACCAAATTTGGTGTTGATCTGAATATATCTCTGGGAGGAGTTTGTTAAAGTATGAAAATGGCAAAAGTTACACAATTTGCTGAGAACATTAAAAATAACGGACTTCCTGTTGGGTTTGGGATTTTGGTCCAAAACACTTTTTTGTAGATATTGGTGTGTTACATGAGTGTACCATTTTTCATGCATGTACGTGAAAGGTAGCTCAAGGCGCACACCTTTGAATGTGTTTAGGTGGCGCTGTCGAGCCATTTTGCCACACCCACTTCTGAAACCCGTATCAGATGTAAATGTTGGCCAGTTCTGATACGTGTGCAATACGTATGCATTTTTTAAACCCTGAAAACTGCGATTCACTTTAGAAAGAAAAAAAAAATAAAAATAAATAAATAAATAATAATAATAAAAAAATGGCGCAATTCCAAGAGTAAACAACATACTTCAAATACTTGAGTGACGGTAAAAAGCATCCGAATTTAATTTGTCTTAAATTTTGAAGAGTTAAAGCTTTTTAAATTAAGAACAGCTGTAGAGATTTTCTGTAGAAAATGCTGTATGTGTGAAAGTGCTTCTTGAAATCCCCACAGAAACAATGGCACGAACAAACTCATCAGGATCCAGCATCAGGATGGGAAATTTGGCTTCTCTGAGCCTCTGACCTTCAGCTCGGTGCCGGAGCTGATATCTTACTACAGGCATCGGAGCTTAGTCCAGTACAACAGCTCTCTGGATGTCACGCTGGCTTATCCCGTGTTCCACTGTGACCCGCTGCGCACCTTTTCTGTGAGTCTCCCAGTGAAGATCATGGACCTTCATGCATTTTTTTTCTCTCCAACTAGTGAACACCGTAAGTGATTAAACGCGTTGCATTTCAGGATCTACCCGTGAGGCAAGAGTTTTTGAGCGCCACCAGAGAGAAGCTCCATGAATGTTTAAGACTGTTTCAGAAGACGGCCGAGTATGAGCCGCTGTACGATGCTTGCACTACCTTATTACAGGTAAGCTGCGGAAAAGGTTCAAATCAGCATTATTATAGTATGGTTTTTATTTTTTTTACTGAATTTCTGTTTTAGTTTGTCTTTTTCTTCAATGTTTTTGGTAATTTTATATTTTTTTATATTGAAAAAAAAACAACAACAACATAAAGTAACTTTTATTTTATCAAGTATTTTATCGTTTATCAAAATCATGTTTTTTTTTATTTATTATGTTTTCATGTTTTTTTTTTATTATTGTGTTAAGTAGCAGTATTTTGTAAACTAATCAAAATAAAATGCAGATTGAAAAAACATGTATTTTGAGAATTGTTAAAAATGGAGGCGAAAACATCTTAGAACAAAAAAATAAGACCATTGTAAGTAATAATTAACAGAACATAGCTATATAAATTCTATTATATAAATACATAACTACATAGACACAATATAGTATAGAGCTGATATGTTTATTATTTACATGCAAAATGTTCACATCAGATAAATGTGTTTCTAACTACTGCTGACTAGCAACAAAGGTGTTTTTATAAGTGTAGAGGATTTTAAAGCCGACGCTGATTTATAATGTAGTATAATGAAAGTTGCAAGAGTATAAAGCTGCTTAGTTAGTGAGCTTGAGCTTTAATGAAGCTCGGTTTTGAGCAGTATAGAGCTTATCATGAATAATTTAAACTCCTCCGATTGGCCGTGGGCAATTTACTCCTTCATCAGACACGTCTGTGATTGGCTACAATGCTCAATGCTGCAAACGCTCGTGCACACTTGGGAACTGAATATGAAAACAAAATGTGTATATATATATATATATATATATATATTTTTTTTTTAGCTAATTTTAAAGGCAATGGTTCAATTTATTCATTTATTTGTTAAAAACCATAAGAATAAATGTATGTCAAGCATATCATTTGCATTACTTTTCTAAGACTGTCCCTGTTTCATTGCAGGAAATCCAAAGGAGGAATACATTCGAGGCCGTCAGCACAACCGAGATCTCTGAAGAACGATGTTATTCTCAAGAGAACTCCTGCAAGGATTTCCGAGACACTGTCCACAGTGATCTGAAAGAGTGAGTGTCCATGTGATCTATATACATTTCACTTAATCACAGCGGTACTGAGAGAGGAATGGAGTTTGGTAATGTTGTTATATGGGTAGTTGGTATAGTTGCTCGGTGTTCGTACATGATTTTTGTCCCTCAAATGATGAGACTTTAATGAGTTTGTTAGTCTTTTAGAGACACATGATCATGTCATGTGATAAACAGATTTAGTGTAGGCTTAATGAATCAGGAAGATGTGGGTGAATGGACTTTTGACGGGGTCTTTATTTTTAGTGCAATTATTCTTAGTAAAATAAGTAAATATAAATATTAAAAAAGAAATAAATAAGTGTGTGTGTGTGTATATATATGCACATTCATGTATGTGTTTCAGAAAAATATTTTATGCTTAGATATGCTATATTTGTATATTTCAATAAACAGAATATAATTTATATAATAATTAATTAATAGTTTAATAGTTCTTACAATAATGATAACAATACATTAATAATTAATATAGTTATTAATGTAATTATTAATATCACATCATCATTATTATATTATTAATTTAATAAAATGTGTAGAAATGTATTAATGTAGATGCATGCAAATAATTCCAAAATAAATGCTGTGTGTGTATTGTGGCTGTTGTTAATTGCGATAAATCATTTGAAAGCACCACAACCTACCGGTCACTGATCAGCGAGTAAAAAATCATAATGCTTTACTTCTCTAAGCCTCTCAATATAAAGCCACCTTCTGAAACGTTTTAATTAATGAAGTCAAAGGGAGCGAGTGGGGACACGTCTGGCTGCTGTCTGATGCAATTGGTCTGTAAGGTCTGTAGAGACAAAGGGACAGTGGCTGGTGAACGGGAAGCGGTGTTTAGAAGAGAAATCAAGGTGCTCTTGTTGGGCAAATCTGAGCTTTTGGCTTACGGAGTGGTTGTTTTCTCAGGTCTGAGTGTGAGGTAAATGAGGAGCATGAGAAGAGCGTGGAGCTGCTTGAAGAGGAGAGCTGGTTTGTGGGAGATCTCGGTCGAGGGCAGGCAGAAGAGCTTCTCTGTGGGAAACCGTCTGGAGCTTTCCTCATCCGCAACAGCAGCACCAAGAACTGTTACGCCTGCTCTGTGGTGTAAGTCATCGGTCTCTGAACAGAATAGAAATCTCCTCTCATCTTTACAGTCTACGGTCTCTCATACGGAGACTTGTTTTTGGCGTCTTCTCCAAATTGCATTATGCACTGATACTGATTCATAATATTTTAAAAGAACTACACTAAATGAAGAATGAAGGATTTATTTATTTTTGTTAACATTGGGAGATAGCCAATCAGAGCACAGAATGTCACAATGGCAACTAGGGTGGCCAATTAGATTATATGTGTGCCTGGAGCTTTGCCAATGTGGCATCATTTAAAGCGTGCATACTTATCACGTTAATATTTATAAAAACTCTTGGATGTGGAAGAGTGCTTAGCCGATCTACACACTGAAGTGTCAAGGAAATTGCAAACAGAGTTCCGTTGGAGGTTGTTGTGGTTTCCAGCTTCTCTTACCCTGCTGTCGTTTCTCTTTATCCTCAGGGTCGGAGGTCAGGTGAGGCACTGCGTGATTCGACACACAGAGCGCGGCTACGGCTTCGTCGAGCCCTTCGATCTGCACAAGTCTCTGAAGGACCTGGTCATGCACTATCATCACACCTCGCTGGCGCAGCACAACCAGGCCCTGGACGTCCGGCTGGCGTATCCGGTTCACGCCGCTCACTAAACTCACTGCACTGAGAAGGAAGGAGACTTTGCGCGCTTTTACCTTCGGGACAATGTACACGTGCGAAGAGTGGAAGTTCGTTTGTATACTGCACTTTCCAAAGCATTCCTCGTGGTCATAAAGATACTTCAGTACTTGAACAAGTGTATGTTGAGCCCTTTGTAGACATGTTTACAGACACAACGTCAGAATTGGTTTTTAAGAGGTTTGTGATCCAGTCATGCTCTTTAGAGCAGATCAAGATCATAATCTTTTATTGCAATTCATTCATCGCCCAAAACATTTAAAAAGATGTATTTTGTGAATGTAACAGTCACACTTTCAGATCTAGCTTTGTACCTAAATAGAAGATGCCTGCAGCTCATGCTCTTTTGTGCACCCAAATAAGGATTTTCATTGTTTTTGTTTTTTTTTGGTGCATGGTTTATTTGTTCAAAGAAACTTCTTGAAAACTTTTTAAAACGTTTTAAAGACAGCTTGAAGATTTTGCGCAGAAAAGGAGTATCCATTTCGCATCTGTTACAGAGTAACAGGAAATGTATTTGTTTGAATTTACGTTTCTGGCGTATTTCTAATGTTTACCTTTTTTAAACTGTGTACTGGCATAGTGTAGTTGTCTTACAGGCTGAACAGCCCAGGCACTTCAAGACGTTTAATACATACGTATACGTATGTCGACACAATGCCAAACAGCTTATCTTGAGATGAGCAACTTTTTAGTTTTTTGGTCATTTGTGAGCAGCGGACAGTACAAAGGGAATGTTTCCCCTTCTTTTGCAGAGCTTATTTTTTGCTACTGTGTTTTTCCCTTGCATGCTTCTTAAAAAAAAATAAAAACAAAAATGATTGAGAATAAATGCAGAGCTTATGTCTGATTTATTAAACGCTTCTAATTACACATTTGCATGCTTTGCAACTACTATGTAAACTAAGAGTCATTGGCTAATAGAATAAGTTGACATACTTGCAGTTAGTTTTTGTCAATTATCAATTTAATTATTTATTTTTTCATTAGTAATATGATTATATAGGTTTTTTTATTTTAATACATTTTTATTATTTCAGGTTGTTACATATTTTAGTGCATCAGTGTAAACTTGCATAAACTAAGAAAAAAAAAATCCAGTTAAAAATTTTATTTTAATTAATGAAAGACTTCTTATGGTTTTTGTATTAGTTCATTGGAATAACCCTGAATAGAATTGATTGAAAGTTCACTTTTTCATTCATAAAGAAAGAAATGTTGAGAAGAACAAAACGTCCAGGAGGTCTGTGTGGTATTAGGTGGACGTTGTAACAGGTTGGACGTGAGATGGGTGTTAGGATTAGCCATTGCTCTCCGCGTCAGCACTATGGATGGGCTTAAAAGCTTTGTGTGTGTGTGTGTGTGTGTAGAGCAGCAGTTGCATCATGCGAGGACAGCCTGTAACAAGTGTGCAGGTGTGAGTAAACCCAGATTAGCTTATATTGGCTCTATACCAGACGAAAACTGATGAAGCCTGTAATGACGTAAGAATCCTCCTACAGCTTTTCTTCATAAAATAAATGTAGACTGATAATTCATAAAAATACAAAATAAATGTAAAATATTTACAACAAGATTATATTTATATATTTCTTCATTCATTCATTCATTCGAGCTAAACAGTTATTGTAGCCTGATTATATGTAGTGTTTTTACTATCCACAGTGCCTATATGAAAAGTCTTCATAACCCTTTATAACCCATTTTTTTCACATTTTATGTTGCGTTATTATGTTAAACTGCTTTAAATCACTTTTTCCCCCACATAAATCTACAACAAAGCGGATTTATCACAACTTTGCAAATGTAATAAAAAGGAAACACAGAACATTTTTCCCATTGTTTCAGTTTTAATTACGATCCTGAAACAAAATGTGTTTTTTTTTCTATTGCTCATCTATGTTTTATGTTCAACTTTTTGGCTGTTTAAAAAACAGCCTTTAACAGCCACAAAAGAAAGGTGTGATTTAAAATTTTGTTTAATATAAACTACAATTTGTTATTACTACAAAATGCACATTTAAAATAGCATTATTTAAGTGTGTTAGGAAGCATGGTCTGTTCTATTACTGACATCTACTGAGAGTTTGGATCTAAATTTCATCAGATCTTCTCTGCAGGAGCCCTTCAGCCTTCTTACAAGAGATTCACACAGCTTAGACAAAAGTGCTGTTAAACACTGTCTATAAAGTAACTTCCATGCAAAGACGTTGGAAGAGGTGATTGTGTCATCATGACCAACCCACATCTACTGTGTGTGCATGCTTTGCATCTGCAGTCATAATCATAAAAAAAACGGTTGTTCCTCAAACACCAAACAATTGGGCTGTTATACAGACACTCCTGCTGAACAGGAGGAGATTTAGTCTAACAAGTCTAACGAGTCCTCCATTCAGTCACACCAAACCCTGCTGAGCTCAAGAATACAAGGAATAGTTCACCCATAAAAGAAAATGATGTCATCATTTACTCATCCTTGAGTAGTTCCACACCTGTACGAATGTCTGTGTTGCCGAAAACAAAGGAAGAAATTTTAAAGGTGCCATAGAATGGAAAACTGAATTGACCTTGGCGTGGTTGAATAATAACAGTTCAGTACATGGACACAACATACTGTGAGTCTCAAACACCATCGTTTCCTACTTCTTATA
>JAUCMU010000042.1:2768594-2781681 GCA_032275025.1 Enteromius treurensis | reverse complement strand
ATTTGACCGTTTTTCAGTCGTCTTTTGCAAACACTTGATTTATATAAGAAGTAGAAAACGATGGTGTTTGAGACTCAAAGTAAGTTATGTACATGTACTGAACTGTTATTATTCAACCACGCCAAGGTCAATTCAGTTTTCCATTCTATGGCACCTTTAAGTTTTAAAGTCTCATTTATTCCTGTAAAGGAAAACCGAATTTTCCAGTCTTGGGTGTCACATGATCATCATTTACAAATCAATATTGGAAATCAATTATTATTAATGGTTCTTATTATCATCAATGAAAAAAAAAAAAAAACATGATACATTTTTTCAGAATTCTTTGAGGAGTAAATACTTCAAAAGAACAGCGTTTTTACTGCAATTTACTGCATCTTTTCTTAAATTGATCTCCTGAATTGTAATAATATGTATAGTATGTTTAAAATATCTATATATAAGGGTGGGCATGGATTTTCCCCCCTCAGCATTTATCTCAACATGTTCCAGCAGGCCTGGAGCACAACAGCTCATTAGCTCTGAATGGATCCTAATGAGATGAGATGAGATGAGGCGATCCACAGAGGACGGTTTAATAATAGCTGAAAACTACAAATCCTGTATTGAGCCATTCCACTCAGCTGAACCCATAAAATAATCCATACAGACCAGCAAACAGCATCCATCCAGAATCACACACACACACACACACACAAAGCAATCAAACTAATCTTTTTCTAAAGAAAATCAACGAAGAAGCTAGTGCTAATGTCAATTTTCAACTTCTTTAGTATGCGCTGCTCTCTTTATTTTAACATTTAATATAATAGATTATCAATAACAACTAAATGTGTTCATCACAATCCAAGCTTACCTTGCTCGCTCGAGTGAAGACGTGTCAGTCTGGCGCGTGTAAATGAAACTGAAAACATGCACAGCAGCACTCGGTGTGATCTGAATGTTTGTGCGTGCGACTTCAGATAATATCAGTCACACCCAACCCAGCCTGCTTTACACCAGTTACTGCCATGGTATCAAAACATTACAGCATGCGGAGTCAGCTCAGACAAACACTTCTGCTTAGCACTTACGAAAAACACCAACACATTTCCTATTAAGCCACTTAATTATTCACATAAATACATAATTAAAAATAATTAATTAAAATAACTACAATTGAATGGATGAATTTTACACCAAATCTATCTTCATATCATGTACACACAGAACTATTACTAATTACTAATACCAAAATATTACTATTGTTCAGTAGAATGTACATAATAGATTACTACAAAAATGATTAAAACAGCATGTCCTTTTCCAACAATAAAATTAAATTAATTAATTAAAATTTTACTTTTATTTAAATTATATTAATTAAATTAATTCATTAATTAAAAACAAAAAACAAATGTAAAAAAAAAATAATAATAATAATTTTATGCCTTAAAAAAATTAAATGTACAATTTTCAGAGGGGAAAAATTATAAGGCTATTGTAAAAATAAATAATAATGCACTTGTGTAAAGGTAGCAAATGAAAACGATCTGAACTTTATTAAAACTAGTTTGCACTGATTCATCGTGTTGGATATTTGATCCGTGCAGTGGCTCTGTATAAACGTCAACAAGCTGAAAAAAAAAAAGTTTTTTGACATGTCATTTTGTTAAAACTAATTTCATAAAATTGGTATCGTTGAGGAACCAGTATCGAACTCAAGGTATCGTATTGAAATTTTTTGAACGATACCCAGCCCTACATATAATTGATAACTAATAAACAATACAATACGTCAAAATCAGAGATTGTGTTGACATACACACTGCGTTCAAGCTAGTTCTTGCCCTTTGTCCATTTGTTTCATAGCCATCAGAAAGCGATGCAAGCTCTACAAGAATCCTTTCTGCACCATTGCAAACAAACCCTCTTCAAGCCTCTCCTTTAACACTCGGTGCTATTAACTTTTCTATTAAAGTATTCAGTTAAGCAGGGACCAATCCAAGCCTGAACAACCGATATACACCATCGCCGCATTATTCACTACAGCTGGACATCACAGATCATACGGAGAGAAAAAGAGCTGTGCTACTTATCGTGCTTGCGATTCAACAACCCTGCTCAGCCTCTCTTTTACAAACGGTCATAAGATGTCTAATTAAACACATATGAGCTGCACGTGTCACATCCACAGCTTAATGCAAGTCATACGGTGCAACCTCTTGGCATGTGACCGGTTTTGGTGGATGCTCTAGTCTAGCAGCTTAAAGAATCTAATGCTCAGAAATTAAATAGATCATTTCCCCACTCCTCTGTCCTTCAGTCTGTGACCCATGAATCCATTTTTAAACGGTCATGTTGTGCCATTCTGACCAGGATTTACTTTTTAACTCTTACAGCATTGGACTAAAGGGGACTTTCTCACCACCTTTGTACACTTGTGGTATTCCCAGCGAACAAACTACGGTATATTATGCTATATAAATCACCAAATCTTGGATTCAATGTTCACTCCTTAATGCACTTTCTTCACATCTTACTTGAGAAGAGACAAGCGCTAAAAAAGGTTATCAAGGATGCACAGTTAAAAAAAATTTGAGGCACCCAGTCATGTTTTTCATATGCATTTGCTTGTTATAACATATATTATATATATCATTATTTTTTATTTTTTTAGACAGATTCCTTCCCTTCTTTCATTTATTTCCTGATTTAGAGATCCAACTTGCTCTTTGGAACATTCTCTAAAAATGCTGAATCAGTAACATTCTTAAATTAATGTTCATTTTAAATGCAAGTCTGGCATTTTTTTTTATTTTTATATTAAATGAGAAAAATGCAACTTTTACTTCCACATGCAGCTTCCGTATTTTCACAAAGCTACAATCAAAAACTAAACTATAAATTAATCTATCCAGGCACAACGTTGTATTGCTATTTATTTACATTATATACTGCATTACACATGTATTACATGCATGTGATTAAAGCATAAAGCAGCAGGGTTTGAAACATACAGAAGGAAATGAATCAAATCAGCTACAAGAGTAAGAAAAGCATAAATGAGGAATCGACATTAAAATAGCACTTCACAACTTCTTTACTGTATCCTCAACAAAAAAAGATGATGCAACTGGCCACCATCACGCATGATTTAAAGCTATAGCTCGTTTTAACTCACCTGAAAAAACCCTGGAGATAAACCTCACATACATCGGGGGGGAAAGGTGATCAAATACTGGGAGAATGTCTTTCTCCCTTCGTCTATAATCTTCCTTTCTCGCTCAGGTGACTGGTTTTCGCATGAGAGCCATTACTGATGCGTCGGTGGCGTCATCAGAAGGCGACGCGCGCCGCGCAGATCTTTAGAACATCCGCGCCACACCGCACATGATGTTGACATCGCTTATTCCGACAGGGATTTTTAAGAAAAGAGACTATTTTGTCAGATTGTACTGAATAGAACCTGGCTGAAGCGATAGCGTTTGTGCTGATTTTAAAAAGCGCCTCATGTTAGGTTTCTAATATAAAAGCAGGCAGGTTCCCGGATGTTGAGGGAAACCAAGGCCTGATTGTTCTCCCACACACACACACGTGTAAAACCTCTCAGCGCTTTCAGGAGGAGAAGTGTGTCTGGATGAGCAGAAGTCATGTTTGGCTCATCGAGATCTGGAGGGGTGAGAGGGGGTCAGGACCAGTTCAACTGGGACGATGTGAAGGTGGATAAACACAGAGAGAACTATTTGGGTGAGTGTGACGCTAACACCTCCGACGGAAACTAGCAGCGGCTAGCAACAGAGTCTACACTATTACGGTCTAAACGATTCATAAATATGCAGTTATATATGCTTAAAATTATATAAGCACACTTTCCCCCACATTAATTAATTAATAAGTGCCATTTAGAGTTCATGTAACTGGTTTGTGCTAACATTTTGTAGTTCGCAGACTTGATATACCTGTTCAGAATGGTAATAGTGAGCAGTTACGTGTAACGTTAGCTTGATTTCATTTCTCTACTCTGAGATATTACTAACGTTAACCCATGATGGCAAGAAGCGTGGCAGATGGTCTCCTGGGCTATACGTTAAATGGTTCTTTGCTGAATAAAATTGTTTCGCTTTTGTAGCATAAATACAGACATTCCTACCTTTTTCCTTGGTGTGATCTCTCATTACATCGTCTGATTATTTTGTGTGTCGGACACAGCTGTGGCTTTTGTAGGTGTGTGGACGTGTTTGAACTTTCCAGTTAAGGTGGCATGAGACACGGTCACAGCTCGCTCCTTTTACGAATCCTACTACGGCGAAGGCTCAGCTTCTGAATATTAATAAGGTGTCGCAGGCGTTGCCTGGCAACCTGCTCGGAGCGTCCTGCAGAAGTTCCACCAGAGCGCATGCGCAGCTCATTAATATTGCTGAGGCGCAGGCCAGGCATATGAATATTTAACATGTCGTGCTGACGTAAGCGAGGCCTACTGGGCAAACGTGACGCAACCTGTTTAATATACATAAGAAAATATCTTCATAGTAGGATTCTTAATTTGATGGACTTTTTTTTTTTTTTTTTGCTAAGACATTCATTCAACTGACCTTTCATTTTATTTACATAGTGGTCTGCTTATCTTTTCTCTATTAGTCATCCGGTCAGCAGCATGTGTTAATATGAGGTATTGATTCAGAGCTTCCATGCTGGGTTGTTACAGGAAACCAAAACTGAAACTGAAATGAGAACTATTAGGGATTTTTTGTTGCTTTAAATAAAATAAAAGGTAAGTGAAATAAAATATAACAGACATATTTTGTTTCCACTGTTTGCCAAAACAGCATTTCTCTTATTTATTTAGTTTTGTTTTACTATAGTCATTAGTCAGCTTGATTTAAATGATTAATAACAACATAACTATATACACACACACATATTATTTATATATAGAATTTAAATTATATATATATGTAGAATATAATTTATTTGCATTATAGTAATTTGCTTAATTGTCAAGAAAATAATATATTATGTACATTAAATATATTTAAACCTACTCGTTTATTTATTTATTTAATTACATGTAATAATTTTTAAATACATTTAAAAAATGAAATAAAAAATGACAAAATACTCAACAAAATCACTTAAATACGAACTAAAATTAAAATGGAAAAATAACCACAGATATGTGTTTATGAAATAAATATGACTATTTTTTAAATGTATTTAATTCATTCTAATTACTATAGTAATTATATTCTAAATATATAATTTAAATTCTACATATAAAGTAATAATTTATATATATATATATATATATATATATATATATATATGTGTGTATATTAGTAGTTAATATAAATATAAGTAGTTTATATAAATGTATTAGAAATATTATTTATAAGTTTAAATAAATAATTCTGAATATATAATTATATTTTGTTCTAAATATTTTTAGATATATATTTTTTTTTACACTGTGCTACAGGGCAAAAAATGCAGGAAAAAATTGCATAAATTACCTGAAAATCATGTGACACTGCAAAAATCCTAATGGTCCTGAAGGTCATCTGTTTCTTTGTCCTTAAGCTAAAAATTAAAACGCTGAAATATAATTATTGTTAATTTTTCTTCTTCAGGAAATTCCGTCATGGCACCCGTGGGCCGGTGGCAGAAAGGGAAGGATTTGACGTGGTATGCCAGAGATAAGAAAGGCGGTGCATCTCTGTCTAAAGAGCAGGAGATGGCAGCGGTGCGGGAGGCGGAGCACGAGGCCATGCTAGCAGCGCTGTAAGTGTGACGATTCATCAGGGAAGAAAAGGAGCTTACGTCTCAAACTAACATCTGTTATGTACTTGTGTCTTTTTTAGGGGTCATAAAACAATCAAGAAACAACCAACTGGCCTCACCAAAGAGGTTTGCATTTGTAAACATCCAAACTAGAACATTTCAGGGATTTGTAGCATTTCTTGTTTCTGTTTCTGATTTATATCTGTGGTTGCTGCAGGATCTTGCTGATGTGTGCCGGAGGGAAGGAGAGGCAGATGAACGGGACGTGGACAGGGTCTCTGGGCTTGGAAGCTCCAGGTAAAGCCATCTACTTTTGTTGTCACAGGAACATCACAGCTGAAGATAATGAGGAAACTGCGCTTGTCAAAGGGAGCAATGTTCAATAATGGCACACACATGCTCACTCCTAAGTCACTCCCCAGCTAGTTTTTAACCAGCTCTTCTAGTATTATGTTACTTTTATATTTAAAGCTAATAGATATTGTAACACAGCTATATTGTGAGATTCTGGTGTTTTTCCTCATCAGGTCTGGCCCGAGAGGAATGGTGCTTTCCAAACAAGAAAAAGAAGCAGTAAAAATGGGTCTGCCGGTTTTCACGGTACAAAGACATCAATAATTAATTCTCATGCTAATTTGAATATGAGAATGTGTCATGGTTTTAAAAGCACTGTAAATCTTGTATTTATTTATCGATCGATTTATTGTCAGCACCACAAAGCCGATAGACCGCAAGAAGCCAGTAAGACGCCTGAGGACCACAGACCTGATAAAGAAGATAAAAGGTATAATGTGTGTAAAAGAAAGGATACATTATATATATATATGGATATATATATGGCCAAACTTTACTACGGGAGGATTTTGGAACATGGAAAAGAAGAAACATGACTACTTACTAAGACCATGGTATCTAAGTTGAGTATTAATTACAGATCGGACAAAAAAAAGAAGAGTAAAAAGGAGAAGAAAAGCAAGAAGGAGAAAAAGAAGAAAAAAGAGAAAAGCAAGCACAGAAGCAGAAGTGACTCTTCAGATTCAGACCCTGAAAGCTGCAGGAAAAGGTAACGGGTCATATCAGTAAACTAAAGCTGATACATTTATTACTTTTTGTTGTCGGTGGTTCATAAATTGCAAACTGCTGAATGAGTTTTCCTTTTCTCTGAGGTATAACACGGTTTGTTCACAAGAGGGCGTTCTAACACAGCTTTATTGGTTTTAGTTCATCACATTTTGTGTTTTACAGTTGTATAACTATGTCAAAAAAAAAAAAAAAAATTATAAATGATAAAACGTTTGAAAAAACATCCAAAGAGTGGATCCTTTAGAGTAGTGTCATTGTTATATATGTGCCTGCCTGCAACCTGTTAACAATTTATTATTAATTAGGATATTATTAAACAACC
This sequence comes from Enteromius treurensis, assembly GCA_032275025.1. Taxonomy (NCBI): domain Eukaryota; kingdom Metazoa; phylum Chordata; class Actinopteri; order Cypriniformes; family Cyprinidae; genus Enteromius; species Enteromius treurensis. The sequence goes on along the minus strand of JAUCMU010000042.1, from coordinate 2,774,516 downwards.
AAAGATAATGTGGTAAATCAATTTAAATCTAAATGTTGCATTTTAGCACCAAAATGTAAAATTTGAATAGGTTTAATTACAAAAATGTTACAATCTTAGTATGTTGCTCACAAATTGTAGTCTGCTACTGATCAAAAACCATATTCGTTAGTAATGCATTAGGTTTTATGTAATATATTCTGACTACCTTTTGATTATATCTAGACTTTTTACTTTTTTACTGAATTAATTTACCACATAGATTTGAATGGGATTATTATGTTCTATGTATATAAAAAACAAAGAGAAAGAATATATTTTATTCTTATTTCAACATCATTAAGTTCATTTAACATCACATTATGCCAGGGTTTGTGAAAATCTAATAAATAATGAAAATGAATGTATATTTGATTATTTATCTAAATAAAACACTTAGAATAGAAGTTTTATTTGCTTTTCTGCATTATGCCGGTGAGGACATCAGACAGTTGAACGTGAATGTGTTGGTAAAATATTAACTTAATCTTTGGGGGACTGATATTTTACATGAAATGTAATGGCCAAACTCTTCCAGGTTTGAAATATCTTTGTCTCCAGCTAGTGGCTGGTGTGTGCAATTCCACTGAATTGAGATCGACTGAGTTCTAAATACATGAAGTAATACTGAGTGAAGAACAATTTTTGTATTATCTATACCTAGGCTATAGGTGTTTTAATAAATGGGCTCACTATGGGCTTTGATCGCCCCCAGGTGACTGGCTGCAGTATAAGTCATAAACCCCGCCCTCTCCATGTAATCTAATGGGATGCGAGACAAACTAAATAATTAAATAACACTTCAAATATATTTTTTTACAAAGGAAGTTTCCATCATTTTAAGTAGTGCTTACCATGCTGATGTATGTTCAAATGTTTATCTTTAAACTAGTTATTTGATGCTATAAAAACGGGGTGTGGTGTCATGATTGTGAGCTTGTGATTGGGTCCGCGAGAGTTTGGGCGGGACTTTGATTCCGCGGCTCCACCTCACGATCTCTACTGCGCAGACTGTGGCTCCCAATGACGTCATTTTCGCACAATGTCAGCGGCCATACTGAGAACGTTTTGGCATCACTTTCTATAGGAAGGAAGCAGAGTCGCGTCATCCATTTTTTTTTTTTTTTACATTCTATGGTTGTAACACCCCCCAAAATCCTGACCTCCATCATTGCATACGCCCACTTGGGGATGACACATGCTGATAACTATAGCCTAGCTATAACCAGTGCCGGCCGAAGGGTTGTGGGGCCCTAGGCACCATAAAAAAAAATTGGGCTCACTGGTGTAAAATAGTCAGAAGCAAGCACAAAAAAGACAATTTCAAGGTTGCACTATCTGAACAGGTATCAAAAAACATCTGAACTTTGACAGCACATATGGATATACTACTTATGATATATATTAAGCTTAATATAAATATTTACTGTACATTTACTCAATATACTACTTTAAGGAGCTGTCATTAGTGTCCCACCTGCACTGCAACCCAGTTATGATGGGCTACCCGTCCTTCACATCAAATAAATATACACCTCATATTTTTGTGACGTAAATGTCATAATCTAATAAAACATTTATTTTATAGTATTACATACAATCCCTTTAATTTGTTTTTACCATGGTTTACCTATATACCTTAATACATCAAATTGTGACAGGCTTTTATTCTAGTCTTTATCACTTTTATTAAATTAAGCAAAACAAAAAGACAGCGTTTACTTTTAGCAGCCGTCGCAGAGCTATTCTTTTAATAAACTGTTTTTTTTAAGCTCTTTTGTCATTCCTAAATTGAGATCTGTACAAAGGAAAATAATTTTAAAATGCAAAATGAGTTATTTTATGCATTTAAAAATGGTTTTCATTTTCTTTTCATTTTTGTACTTTACAAATGAACAAAAAACAGTGCATGTTTTCTGTTACGTTTAACTGCACTGTGCTCATATTTGGACTACATGTGCATTCAAATTCTAAATAAAAAATTAACCTGCGCCCTATATGTGACCCCTGGAGCACAAAACATACGTCATAAGTGTCATTTTTACATCATCAGAAAGCTGAACAAATAAGCTTTCCATTGATGTATGGTTCGTTAGGAGAGGACAATATAGGAAAAATACAGTTAAAATCACCTTTAAAGTTGTCCAAATGAAGTTCTTAGCAATGCATAATTACTAATCAAAAAAATTAAGTTTTGACGTATTTACGGTCGGAAATTTACAAAATATCTTCATGGAACTTTACTTCATATCCTTAATATGATTTTTGGCATAAAAACAGATCATTTTGACCCATACTATGTATTTTTGGCTATTTCTACAAAGTGACTTCAGACTAATATTGTGCTCCAGGGTCACAAATGATCTCAAATGGCAGAATATATTAACTGAAATCAGTGGTTGTTTTGAAGAAACATTTACGTGACACTCTTACTGATGTGAAATGTGTCCTAACTTGAATGACTCTTATATTCCCATCATGCTTGTGACAGTAGACGAGGACAGTCTCTTCCTCATAGTCCCTGTGTGACTTACGCTTCCCCTCAATCAGAACCAAACTTCCCATGCTCGCCGGGAATAAATGATTGTCTAGGTGTGTTTTGTGCTCCCCAGGCGGAGAAAAGATCCTCGGGACCACCATGGTCCTAATCCATCAAGGAGTAGTCAGAGTGGAGCCAGAGCCCGTGACAGCCATTCAGGAGGGGGGCCAAAGGGCGAGCGCAGGGCCCTGACCCCCCCGCACCAGCACCGGCATGACTCGGACTCGTCCTCTGAGGGCCACCGAGCTGACCGTGGCTCCCGGCGGCGCCATGATAGCAGCTCAGATGACTGATGAACACACACCCTGAGACACTGGGCCACTCAGGACTCAAGACGTGACTGTGTGTGTGTGTGTGTGTGTGGCAGACTGAGAAGGATTTCTTGGTGCGTCCTGTAAATGTAGAGTAAATCACTTTCGCATTTTGTGTGTGTACTGCACTCATTCTGGACATTAAAGTGCGACGGCATTTCCTTTAGTGACTACCTTTTAATTAAGAGTTTTTACACTATTTGCCTGCTATATATAGCAATCAGAAAAAGACAGAATCAAAATGCAGAATGACAAGCTCAATTGTCAAAAAAAACATTTGTCATGAAAATCATACCGTGCAAAAAATGTCAATTTTCCAAAAGTAAATTTTTTTTTCATTAAAAAAAGAAAAAAATTGGTGAAATTGATCCTGAATATGTTGAGTTTGTATTAAGACAAAACACAGCAGACATGATCACTTTTTATTCTTGTATATCTTTAGTGAAATAAACTGTTTTTTTTACAACATAAGTGTCATTGAATCAACTCACCTCAAACTTTTAAAAACAATACAGTTATAGTATCTGTAAACTATGAAAAAGCCAATGTTATCTGAAACTGAAAACATTGATATGCACATGCGTATTATGTTTGCGTTGTTTCTGTAACATCGCCCCACCTACTGGCCTTGGCGTGTATAGTACAGTGTACGAAAATCTTTTTAGCACGGCTTTCATTGCAGCAGACTAATACGGTCTTTCCAAGTACATTACACTGAACCTGTTAATACGGAGTGAACACATTTTAACGCCCAGACTAATTGACGTGAACCGCTCCCATTCTGGAAAGTGACTGCATTTTAAGGTTAAATCTCATTTGGGTCACATTTGTTCAAAGTTGGCTAAAGAGAAAAAATAAGCTGGTTTTAGGCTTCACCATTGTAAATATTCCCCTAAAGTACTGAAATAAAGTGATTAATGTGCCATTTGTTGCACAACTCTGTCTGAATATGTGCTAATTCTTTTATTAAAGAAATCCGAATCACAGAGAAATAACAAGAATTCAAAGTAATGTATTACAATTAGGAATTTGTGGGTAAAATGAGAAGGATAGTTCTTAATAATAGGCTCTTTTTAATGATTTTAAAAGTGACATGTAACCTGGTCTTCGATGCATGAAGTGAAAAGGCAGCAGAGATTATCAATTTGCTCGTTTAATGAAATTACTAGAGTTTTTACGACGTGGCGTTGTCCAATTATCAGAGCACCTCGACATGTCACATTCTGAAAACCATAAACTAGGATGAAAATGTGCATTCGTGAAAAGGATGTCCTGCATGTTGTCATTTCCTTCACTAACAGTTCTTTTCAGTCTTAAATCTCAGTTAAAAACATGTCTTGGGGTCTCAATGCATCAAATTGTGCTTTCAAAATAAAGCTTCTTTTAGCCTGTTGATTATATTTATTTGATAATATGTATATATATTTTTGACAACAGTTTCCCCCAAAATACTCAAATAAAACCAATGCTGTTTGAATTTGTTACAGAAATCAGAATCAGGGTAAAAATTCAGAATGACAAACAGGTATTACATAATAGTATAATGTAGTTTTGCTGTATAATTGGACATGAAAATAAAATTGCAATGCGAAAAACTCAATATATGCTATATAAAGGCTTTAAAATATTTCAGTTAACTTTATTTTATGGTTACAACTATAAGTTGCTTATTAGCATGCATATTGCTAGATTATTAGCCATTTATTAGTGCTAATTAAGCTCATATTAATGAGCCTTATTCTGCATCTCTAATCCTACCCAAAACCTAAACAACTACCGCACTAACTATTAATAAGCAGCAAATTAAGAATTTAATGAGGGAAAAATTATAGTTAGTAATAAACAAGTGTTACATATTCTAAAGTGTCTCCATGTTTCATGTCTCCATCTTGGTCCTTGGTGCATAGAGAGAAAACAGTGTACACGACCTGATTATAGCAGACACGATAAGTTTTAGTGTTTTTATAACGCGGCGTCGCGACTCGCCAATGCACCTCATCGTCTCAATCCTCCAGATATTGTTTTCTCGGTCTGTTTTGTTCTTATGTGGAGTGCTGCTTCCTGACCGTTGGAATGTACTCCTGTCGCTATAATAGAGCGGAGTGTTTGCATTTGCATTGAGTTTGCTGTGAAAGGCGGCATTCTGTTGGCTGGCACCTGGGGCCGCGCGAGAAAAGAGCAAAGCGCAGACAAAAGACAAGTGCAAAAATCCAGGCCCAGGGATGGCCTGAGCGCCACACACAAACCCCAAGCCGCTGGAGCAGCAGGAGTGGGCTGAACAAAAGCCACCCTGTAAGAGAGCTGGCCAAAGGGAGCGGAGGAGAGCAGCACCCCTCCTTTTCCCACCATCATGCAATTCCCTGCCATGTATTACTGGCTTGGCTGCATTATCCATGGCAGCCTAATCGGGCCAAAGGAACGTTGTCCTAGATTGCTTTCCCTCCCCCTCGTTGGGCCAAGCGCCCCGGCGCCTGATTCCAGGCTGCTGACCCCGCAGGCCCGGCCGATCCTATTTGTCACTTATTAAAGTGCTTCTGCTGAGAAGGCGAGGGAGGTGTTTGGGGAACTGGAGGCTGTTTCGGTGGAGAATTAATGACAGCCTCACACCAGGCACACTTACTACAGATCTCTCTACCCTCCCATCAACTACATGTGACCCTGGAGCGCAAAACCAGGCTGAACATTTGTAGCTATAGCCAAGAATACATTATATGCCAGAAATCATCAAGATATTATGTATAGATCATGTTCCATGAAGATATTTTGGATATTTCCTACTGTAAATATATCAAAACCTTTTTATTTTATTTAATATTTTGTTCATTTGGACAACTTTAAAGGCCATTTTCCCAAATGCTTATACATTCTAGATTTTCAAATATTGTCTACTCCTAACAAACCATAAATCAGTGGAAAGCTCGTTTATTCAGTTCTGCGTAATCCTCAGGATTCAGGATTTGTGGTCCAAGGTCACAAGTGTTGCTCACCAAAGATGCTTCACTTCTGTGTTCAATGCTGAAGCAACCAAATACAGGCCCGCTTTAAGAATCAAGC
>JAUCMU010000042.1:2746242-2763111 GCA_032275025.1 Enteromius treurensis | reverse complement strand
TATGGGAAGCTTTTTAATTTGGTAGGCAAAATGCAGGGGGAATTCCCCAAAACGGCCGCAGAGTGTAAGAGGTTAAAGTCGCAATTTTGTTACTATAATAAATGCTAAAAAATGGCACTATTAATCTAAAAAATCAAGCACATTGCTCAGCGTCTTTTGCTGACAATGCTTGACTTTGAATTCAGTGCTTGAGTTTACATTTAGGCAAGCCCACTGTTTCATAATTTCTCCTTTTTGAGATAAATGCAATATTTGTACACCTAAAAATCTCATTGTCATTATTCTTACGTATGCATACTGTTGCTTCTTGTGCATACAAAGGCTCTAATTCATTTGTTTAGCATCAAAGTACCAGAAAACTCACTTTTCCCCGGGGAGCTGTTTTTTCATGAGGCCAGGTTAACAGCTGCTACACCTCTGGGGGTGGAAGTTTGAGACCTCAGCTCCCTGTGTCCTCCACGCTGGCTCAGAAATATTAATAGTGCAGCGAAGAAGCACAAAGCTTCCTGTGTTTGAGCTGATGGCAGGTGCATGGAGAACTCTGTAAGAACTCTAGTGGGACAAACAAATGACTATTGCTGAGTCATCAGTAGATTGTTGAGTTTGAAAATATTAATCCAAAAATATATTATTTTTCATAATGCCGTGTGAAAATTGCCATTACTCACATTAACTATGTTAACTTTGCTGTTGTAGATATGAATTAGATTTGTATATAGCATAGAAACTAGTAGTTAACTTGTTTGTTCATAGCCAATTCAAATACCAATGCCAGTGTGTGTGTACATGTATATAAATATATAAACATTTAACATTTGAAGTGGATCAAAAAATTTAATCAAAGTTGTGCTAAACCCAAAACAATACCCATTCTTGCCTTATATAGGACCATTTTAAATTCCTGTACACACACACACACTTACAGTTTAATGAAACAACACATGTATGTCAAAGATAGAACAGTTATTTTACACAGCTAAAAATGTTGTAAATATTCATTTAAACATACCGGAAAACAGAAGACTCACGCTGTATTTTCCACCTTAAATATGTGCTCTGTTGTGAACTTTTACCTCATTTACATTTATTTACATTTTTTAACAGATAGTTTTCTTTTTTAGTGCCAGATGCCTGTATTTCCCCCCCGCTTAAAACCGTAGATTAGGCAAATTCTCAGGTCTGTTTATGTTGATGGTATTTCTTTTTTTGCAGGAGTTAGTAAATGAATCAGTCCACCAGAGGGGGCAGCAAAGCGAGGTCACGGCAGGAACTGAAAGTTTCAGAAAGAAAACAATAACATCTAAAAGAGGTGAGAATTAAAACATGCTCCTTAAAAAAATTTAAATAGCTACGACTTATAAAAACGTATATAAAGCAGCACAAACTCCAAACTTATATTTTGACTAAGACTACAGGAAAACAGTTAATTTGAAACAACAAACCTTTTAGAGAGGCTGCATAGTTCTGTGATGCCTCAAAAACAGACAGTGCAGTTACGCCAAGTCAATACCCTGAGGTCATATTAATAAATGCACTTAAAAAGATCAAATGAACCAGATCCAACAGCAACAAAGTGCTGTTCAGGGTGAAAGAGAAGTGGAAAGATCTGGATTCAGTGACATCTCCCTCCCAACAGCAGCAGATGAAGAGAGGTTCAGATTCTGCTTTTTCAACAACAAAGACAACAAAAGCCACCGGTTTCACTCGGTTCACTGTTATGAAAACAGCGCATAAGATATTTGCATGTCAACATAATTACGTGTTGAAGCTCATGTACTAACCACAAAGAAGTCTGCACTTCGTTATCAAAATAAATATGGCGTATTTTTGAAATGTTAAACAATAAAGAGTTTTAAAAGGTTAAATTAATCATGTCTTCATGTCACTTACTGGACCAACAGCAACAAATAAGACAAAAATAGAAGTAGATGGTGGTTAGCTGTTTAATCTATTTAATCATTTATAGTCAACAATCATCATTTCATAATCACAGGACAAGGGCATATCAGAAAGGAAAAGGTTGCTCTTGATAGCTCGGGAGAATTGAGGTATTAGTTAGTTTTTATGGAATATAAATCCCCTGCTGAAAGCTTGATTCTGATTAGCTGGCAGACATTTTAAGTTGTTAATTATTTTAGCAGTATCACAGTGATATAATACGGTGCTTAAGCCATATGCACAATGCCACAGGCTGAGCAACTGCATTGTTATATTATGAAATTGCTTTTATAGTAACATAAAATTTAAATCAACACTGAATAACTTTTAGACGCAAACACCACTTAGCCAATCAGATTTGAGGATCAGAAATAATATTTGTATAAATTTCAATAATTGCACAGCTCTATAGAAAAAAGTTATAGGTCTTGACTACATTGCAATTCCACATCACCAGGCGATCTGAGAAAAACAAGCATGTTGATCTAGTTGTGGGTCTTTCATGGTGAGAACTCAACTCATGTTTATTGCTTAGTGATGCATTAAACAGTGGCCAAAAGTATCTTTTTTGCTATCATGTTATTTGTACCTTTATGAAATGTTTTTGCAGATGAAATATTGCACATGCAACATGCAAACAACATCAGTCTAGCGCACATCGACCATGCTTTCAAATTTAATTCACCTAAAGCGCAATAGGCTAATATGGGCAATATAAGCCATTGATTATGCACAGATCCACATTTTGAAAATATACCCATTCAGGAACTTTAAGCATACTATATTCAACATGCTATGCACCGGAACTGCTTTTTGGGATGTATGGTACTCACATCAGTTAATTGTCAATTCATGCTTTAACATGTTTAGGTTAGACCGTTGTGTTTTGTTTTGCTGTGACATTACTCATTACTTTACTTTACTATAATACTAATGTTGCTACCTCGTCAGTGAGGAATGTAGTTAAACTAATAACCTCCCTGAAAATGCTGCAAGTGAAATATAAAAGTAGAATAATAACTGTATGCAGTTTTCAATAACTTGTCTGTCCATTGTCAGTTATTCTTGTTAAGCAATACACGTTTGCCACTCCTCTTAATAGATTTATTAGTATTAGAGAGCAACAATAACTTAAGATAAAGGATGAATATGTAGAACAGCAAATAGTTGCGGACAGGCTCATCAATCTGTGCTGCAGGTTTTATTTATAGGGTCACTCCGCACAAAAAGAAGATAATCCCCTTAGATTTGTGTATCGGTAGCATGGAGCGCAGCTTCAATGGAGGAAGACCGCCAAGGGACAAAACAGGCCTCACAGTAGGAAATGGGGCTTGCAGCTCAGTAGGGTACAACCACTTTCCCCTCTGAGACCGGGCCTGGAGAGCAGAATATTGCACAGTGTGAGAACAGTGTGTTTTTCAAGGGGATTGTGGGAGAATGTGTATCCATTGAGACGAGTTTGGGGTGTCAAATGCAAACCGTGCTGCTGGCTTTGTCAATTGAGAGTTCGGGGAAGCAACTCGCCGCCTGGTGCGCTAGGCGTGTCTGTCATCATAATAACGTGAATGACGACAATAGTAAAAGTGCATCGCCAATTGTTCTCATTGTAAAGAACTGACTGAGAACAGGAACAGCGAAACTTGCTTAATCGCATAATGTGTGTTGCTTTTTGACGAAGGCTGACAGACGTGGAAGCACCCCTCTGTTCTCAGACGCTCGAGAGGCCGTGCAACAAACGACCTAAAGACGTCCAGGTTAGGAAACAAACAACGTTAGGACCACGCCTCCTCTTCCCTTGCTGGCTCGCCGTGTTGGCAGCGGGAGTCGTTGGGCACTCTACCCCACGCCTCGCACAGTAGGGGTCACCTTCGAGAGGGGCCGGGTACAGCGCGAATAAATGCGCCTCTCAGTGTCGGCTGCCAATCAGCTTTGTGTGCTGATTACTGATAGCCTGAAAGGTCGTTAAGGGGATTTACATCGCATTTTGCACCACTTCCGCAGTCGCGTCAAGAAACGTGTGCAGCCTTCGCAATAATTCTCCAGCTGAGTTTCACCGACAGCTCGAAAACGTGCTCTTTTGGTTAGAATACTGAAAAGTCTCCATAAAAACTCTTACTAGGATATAAAATAATAAATAAATATTCTTGTCTGATCCTTCACTGCATGGGGCCCTGATTGCTTTGGCATTCAAAATTTAAAATAGTGTGTCCCAAACCTTAGTAATATTAGTGAACACTATTTTGATGGTCCCTTTTCAGCATTCTGTTGACACTTTATAACTTTCAACTACATGTCAACTAACTCTTATTAGAATATTGGTAGACTGACTGCTTCCTAACTCTCTTTTGGGATGGTCCCCCAACAGATATTCTTGTCACTATTAGTCCATATCAATTAATTCTAACCCTAACCCAGCCATTCTACTAAAAATTTTACTAACACTCGGGTAAGAGTTAGTAGATGTATAGGTGCAGTATTAATTTTAGTCAACTGAATGTTAAAATGTGTATACATGCATACTATAACTGCTAATATGCGAACAATTTGTTCGACCTCACTCTTATGATTTTGTGAGGGGTAGGTTTGGGGGCGAGGTGTAGGTCATTTGTACAAATTCATATGAATTGGCATAATTTAGCAATATACGTATATTTTATATCAATAGGGTTTGAGCGATATTTATCAATAAAATAACATTTATCAAAATGTTATCCACAAAGTCTTTTTCCCCATTAACATTCTGTAAACATTGTAAACAAACTTTACTATGGATCATTATGCAAATTCATGAAGAGAGATCTCGGCATGAATGGTCTGCATCTGGCAGATTAGCATGCCGCTTAATAAAAAAAAATGGTGGGAATGTTAACTGTGACAAGATGATTGACAGTGCAGTTTAAACTGTGTCGGGATACACGTAAGTAAGTGACAGAGCTTCTGTTAATGATGCATTTACGATTGTATGTAACCTTTTAATTCATACTCAAAATGTTACTATTTCTTCACAAAAAGAGTGCAACATTTTTAGGACATAGTACAAGAAGGTCAATTGGGAAGCATCTTTTAATTTTTTCTTCAACCATGCCATCACAACCGTTAATGCATTAACACATCACCACCCGCATTTGCATGACACCTATCTGGTGTTCAGCCACTTGGCCCATGCAGTCATGGTGAGGTAATGAAGGGAAATTTATTGGATGGTGTGATATATCCTGGTTATAGCACCTGAACAAATGAAAGCCATGGTTTACTTTCCACCAAGGTATCCTTATAGTCTTTTAAAAATCATCATGTCTGGTTAATTTGTTTGACTTTCTTGAATGCAAGAAGATATCTGATCAGAAATCAACACACCTGAAATAAAAAGTTGTTATCGGCGTTGATGGCTCCACGAAGAACCTTTGAAAAATCCATAGAACATTTAAAACGCAGAGAATGTTCTTCAAAATGGAAAGAAATGGCTCTTTTATAAACTGTACACCGAAAGGTTTTTGGGAAACAAAAATGATTGCAAACCCCCTTTAAGAATCTGTATTTTCAAGCATGAATTGCAACCAACATTATTTTATTTTTTGTTCTGCAGAAGAAAAAGTAATACCAGTTTGGAACGACTTGAGTTGTGTTGATTGTACTTGTATTTTGGAGTGACCTGTCAACACACATTGTAAACGCAGCATAGTTACTTTTGGACTAAACATAAATCGACATAGCTGCAAGTGCCACCTCGTTTGGCCTGCTTTCTGAAATGTTTAGCTTGTCGAAGCAAACCTGACACCAAAGACAATTCCGCTTGTCGTTTTGATCTGTAAGCCACCCTCGCCTCCCATGTTTTCGTCCTCTCAGGATGAAGGCTAAGAGACGGCAGCCGAATTCCCCTAATGGGGTTAAAGGGAGTTTAACCATCTAAAGAAGCGTCAGAGATCTCATCGCTCTAAGGTGGTCCAGGCGTGTCTCCTCACTGCATTTCACATCACACCAGTGTCTCTTTTGATACGATCAAATCCCCACAGACAGGCTTTTCTCCTTGATGGGCATAATTTCTTTAATTATATTTAATCCTGCATTTGTGGCATTGATTGTGAAGTATGAATCACTTTTGACACTTTAGAATGCCGTAATGCGGTTGTCAGCATTTCACCCGTGTCACAAAGAGACTTAGAGCCTCCCGTTGTTTTTTATCGGAATCCGAAGACAGTGTAAATAAACGAGGACGCGTGAAAATACTCCTGGATAATGGAGCGGTTTATTTTTATGCTAACGCAGTGTCTTGTCTGTGCGCCAACACCTGTAGTGGCTTCCAACTCCAAGACCTTTGGCATTCCCTCTCTCGTGCTGTTTCAGAGCACACCTGTCCTCCTCAGGGCTAAATAAAATACCTCAGTACCTGGCAGGCGGCAACAACCGCTCATTGCCGTCTGACATGGCGGTGTGGTAACATCTCTGGAGACTTGTCATTTTGCTTTATTAAGCCCCACTGACAGGCTGTTTGACACTGTGCGCGGGGTCAAAGGTGTCAGGCCACTGCGAGCGAGAGGTGGGTTACACTGATTACCGCACAAATTACAGCCGAGCAGAGCCCGAGCAACTGAGCTTTCGTAATTACAAGGGATGTTTCCACCATGAAAGGCCACTTGAGAGACTTTATCTGTATGTGTGTACGTGTTTGATCTGTGGGGTGGAATGTAAGCCGAGGCTGTGTTTGAAAGCACATCTGTACGAAACGCACCGTGCGTGATGTTCGAACGCAGTAAAACCGTTGGGAGCTTCACAGGAATCTTTGTGCATGCCGTAACTGATTTAAAATGAGCTCTTTGCGCTCAGTAATCCAGTGTTAATTCTCAGTTTTAACTGGTCCTTCTCTCGTACACAGGTCGGTCCTATAGCGGATGATATCAAAGCTCCTGAAAAATCATTTAGTGACAACAATCATGTATTTAAACGCGTGTAAGAGAAATCACATGGAAGGAGATGGGTCTTGACTCTGTGTTGCCAGATCATGCTGTAAAAAATACATTTAAAAACAATACATTAATAAAACCACATACCGAAATATTGCATCCTTTACCTGCCTGCAATATAACTCCATACATATGAGGAGGACTCTAAAGCAAAAATCACCTTAAGAAGTGTTGCTTGCAATGTGTGGAAATGGCAACCCCTTCAAGTGAGCGCTCTACTAATTATTCTTCCAAACATAAACAAAAACACAGAGATGATTTTAATTAAAATTGCAATATATATGTGTTTATTTGCTGCAGTATTACTTTAGTCAAAAAGAGTGGAAACATTTTCTTTTTGAAAAGGTTTGAATTTTTGGTTTGTAAATATCATGTCCATATTTCTGTCCTCTTTTAAAGATCACTATTATATATTTCCACAGTGATATAATAAATAAAAATGTTAATGTTACGTTCAAGTTCATATTAAAATTTGTAAATTTTATACTCAATATTATTAATATGGTCTGTTTTACTCCAATTATTGTATTTACGATCATCACAGTGTCTGACACTGTTGACAAAAATAGGATTATTATTTTTATTTTACAGATGAACACGCACGGAGATGTTAAACACTAATTGAATCCACACAAAGGTATGTCCACAAGAAAAGCATTGACATTAACATACCTGACCCGCTAACACTGAACAGACAGGAACTTAAATACACAGACCAAAAGAGGATAATTAACAAGACACTCCTGAACATAATGAAGAACTCAAATCAATAACCATGACAACTAGACAAAAACAACATGACATCATGGTGTGACAACAACATTCTGCTAACTTCATTTTCACCCAAAATAAAATGTATTTTTAATATTTTCTGAACATTAAATTGTCCGGTTTTAAATGTTTAATTTTATTTCCTTGTCGTGATTACATTTAAAGTATACTAAAACATTTCTTACATACAACTTAATTTTTACCCACATAAATCATGTTGTTTGAGGGTTTGTGTTTCAAGAACAAATAACATCGCAAGGACGTTCTAAGAATGTTGATTTCAGAACGTTTGGTTCCACTTTATATTAGTTGGCCTTAACTACTTTAATAATTTGGTACAATGCACTTATTCTGCACATACATGTTTTTACATTGTACTTATATATTTTTTAAAAATACCTAAATGTAATAAATTTTTGTACTTACACTGTTGACCCATCCCTTATACTTCAACCCACCCTTAAACCCATACCATCAAACCTTACCTGTATCCCACCTCAATAGCAGCAGAAGTGATTTGCACTTCAGTAGTACTGTTTTCTCTCATTGTTATGAGAACAAGTAAAAACAACATCACGAGGACCTTCAGAAAGCAAGTTGTGGGAATGTTCTGTTGCCTGACAGCAAAACTGCTTCTCCAAAAATCCAGAATTAAACTAATTTTACCACTGTTACTTCAACACAGTGTGCATAAATGATATCGAAGGTGTTAAACTTTTTTGACCTAGCTAATGCATTCCATCTATAACATCTCAACCAGAAAGCTTTGACTCCGAGCACTCAAAACCTCGTCATTCATCTAATCCGTTTACTCAGTGACACAATAGTATAAAAAAATGTCAAACTTAGATAATTACAAATTGCACAACCATGTTCTATAAAGACTCTAAGCATTGTGAGGTCTCAAATCCTGGTTAAGACTCTCCATTTTTTAAGCTAAAATGGATAACACCAAGAATCTTTTATCCTTTTATCCTGTTCAGATCCCTTAATCCTGTGGCCATTTCAGTTTTCTGCTGTTATTTCAATTCAGCGCAAACAGCACTTGCTCCGTTGTCCAGCTCCGGAATGCATCTGTACCGCAGAATTAGAATCAGGGACACTCAAGAGAGAAGAACTGCTCAGTGTTGCCAAGAACAAAATTAGATGTCTTTGAGTATATTAATGAGATGAACTTAAGTATTCACATTTGAATAAACCTCTAAAAATGGTTGAAATGGTAAAAAAAAGAGAGAAAGGCTTTTGTAGTTTCACTGAGAAACACTGCAATTGATCACTTATTTTTTTAAGTTTTTGCTATAGCTGTAACGGACATTGTTTTATATCACCCATTAATCTATTTTATTGCATGAAGCACATTTTTAGGTTCCCTGACAACGAAATATCTTTACAGTGTTATACAACATGATTTAAAATGTTTATATTTTTTATATAGCATCACATCTATAACAGTGCTGCATGTTGCAGACACCGTCCAATTTCAGAAATCCATTCAATTTAATATTTCCCCCCTCAGTCCATTCTTAATCCTTAATTAACCCCTAATTTGAACCTCCCTATAAACAAATTATTTACTCTCTATTTACCCTGCGTTCAATGGCATTCTTAGTGTTGAGCGGTCAGACCGGGGGGCTGGGCAAGCCGGCACCAATAAAAACAGCACTAAAATGCAATTACAGTGCCTGAAGAATGGCCAAGCTTAGCAATTTGCCTGGGTTAAAGCAAGGAGATTGCAAGTCTGAGGCCACTTGGAATTCTGTGCCTGGCCTGTGTGGGAAAAACAGTGGGATGGCGAAAACCACCCTTTGTGAAGTAATTACTGGAACTAGTCATGAACAGCAGCAGAGGGCTTCACTAATGATAACCCCTCTCCTCTACCCCCCTCTAGTCACCTTGTCATTGATATACTTACGCTGATATAAGCACACTTCACTGCAGGGTAGGTTCACACAATGGATCTGTGCTAAAAAAGTGAATGAGTTTTCTTCCCGTCACTATCATTTACATGCAAACCAATCCAAATCCATCAAATTTGACCCTTATAATGCATCATCCACAAAACGACAGAGTGTTAAGTCATGAAAAATATTTAACATCTAAAGATGTACGTATATCAGACATTATATTGGTGCATATTAACCATCATAGGCAATTGTATGCAAAGTAAAAGGAGTCTTTTTCAACTTTCAAGATAAATGTTAATATTTTTTTTCATATAACAAATTTATTACAGAAATGTGCTAAAGCCTAAACTATATATGGCTGCAGCTATTTGCACTAAGTGTAAATAGCGATAGAGACAATTTGAACTTAGTGCAAATAGCAATAGAGGCTGTTTAGGCTAAGTGTAAATACCAATTAGATGCTATTTACACAAAGTGAAAAAAGCATATTTTCTTAGCGATCGATGCTATTTACACTAAGTGCAAATAGTAATGGATTCTATTTACACTAAGTGAAAATACCAGCATTTTTGAGTGATATGCTATTTACATTTTACATTCATGTTAAAATAGCAGAATTTTCCGCTATTTATACTACTTTTTGCAAATAGTGGTAATTATCTGGACCTCAGTATTGTAGTACATTATAAAACAGTGTGCAGTAATAACTTATTGAGTGTAAATTTGTATTTGAATTCAAATGATTAAATGTATGCCACCTTAATGGAGCAATAAAGCTATATGTTCAACTACCCTATCAGATATTTAATTTTTAACTTTTCAATTATTTCCTTTATTTATATTGAAAATAAATGACTTAACAGATTTAAAGTTCGCCAAATGGTCAAACCATCGATCGCGTTATATAAATATGAAACATATTATACTATCTGTGCCCCTAGAGCTGACAATTGATGACCGTCTTTTCCAGTGTTGACTAATTATTATTACTGTTATTATTAAAATTTTTTTTGACTGTCTAGTGGATTTAATTTTTAAACTAACTAATCAACAGTTGCTTCATTTGCAATTGCAATTAAATTGAGTGAGTTTTGTCAATATTTCTTTGCAATTAGCAATTTGCAATTAAGGAACTCTAATTATTCAAAGTGATAATTGTGTAATCAGCTAAATTATTAAAGTCAGTTCAGAATTGGTTTAGTTCAGTTTAAAAAGAGACCAAAGTCGATCTATTGTCAAGCAGCTCTACAGAAGGCTGCGATTTCATTATTTAGCCTCAAGTTATTAGTCATCCAGTTTTTCATGTCAACTATGCATTTCTTTGTTTTGTCAATTGGTACGTTTGGTTTGGTTGCAAAGAAATGTAGAGCTGAGTATTGTCAGCATAGAAGTGAAAACTAACTCTATGCTTCTTAATTATGTGTTCCAAGGCATACAGAGAGAAAAGCAAACAGTCCTAGGACTGAGCCCTGTGGTACTCCAAAGAGACACCTCTTCATTTACTGATACAGAGTAACACTTTTTCCAGCAGCTACTGTACCTTGACATTCCCAGAAGGTCTCCTATTCAGGTATTAAACAAGCTAAACCTGGTTTAGCTTCACCAAATAACCAGTCAAGGGCTACAGGTTGGCAGATGCAGGTTTTTGCAATGGATCTTCTCATATCTATACACACCCATGGCTTTGTGACCATCCCAAAGAAAACTTACAAAATCTAAGTTCATGTAAATGTAAAGAGACAAAAGTAATTAAAATCAAAACAGCAGACAATTTTGGTTATTTAAAATGTGTCCGTTTTGTGAACTTAAAAGGAGTAGAAAGTTCTAAATGCTCATCAAGGTTAAGCTAATTTGTAATATTTAATTTCCCCCTGCTCCATACAAATAACCGCTTTGAGTATTAGGGTTTTAAGTGTAGTTGCGACAAGAATTTACCTGAAGCTGATTGTAATGATAGTTTTATTAAAAAACACACAATTTTCATGCACACTATGCTGGTGGCCACAACAAGAACTACGACAACAACACACCAGAAAGAAAAAAATAGTCCTTTAATGATACATTCAGAGGTTTTAAGCTCAGGTTTCTTTTGGGTGAATCCAAACGGAGCAGGCAGTCAAAACATGACGTTACAAGAACAACTGTGTGTCACGTCCCAACATACTCATTACATACTGTTCATAGTCATTTATCTAGCACTTCAGAAAAGCTACCTGAAACCTTCCATAACACCAGCATACTAAACCCACAACATCTCATCTCAGTTAACAAAAAAGCTCAATTTATTGCAATTAATTCATGCACTAGTTCTGAAAGCATCACTTAAGCTCCATTGTTTTGAATAATAGTAATACAAATGAAAGTCTTTGTCAAATTTATTTGTATAGCACTTTTCACAATAAACATTGTTTCAAAGCAGCTTTGCATAAAATAATGAATATTGATCAAATCCTCATGCTTTCAGTTGAGAGACTGGGAAATACTATTGTATACACTTTGTGATGATTTAAGCAATCAAGCAGTAAATGTTTTTTGTATGTGAGTATACTGTGCATGAAGAAGAAGTTATGCCATCGCTGTTTTGTTGGTCTGAATTTGCCCATGTTAGTCGACTGGATAGTAGACAAGGGAGACGCATTCCTACCTAAACCTCCTGTTTTAATATTTGTTTTTTGAGGAGAGGGTCTATGGCCCTTTTTTATCCCTAACTCTAATATCGATAAATAAGCTCACTTATGAATGTGAAAGGTGATAATGGAAATTATTGCAGAGAGCAGCACGCTCGGTTTCTCGGTTCCCATTCATCAAAAAACTCGTTCAGAACCAAGGACCCTAAAATTTAGATGCAGCAACAAACAGACATGAAATATAGAGATATTGCTTACCGTTTCTATGTTACTTATCAGTTTATTTTTGTAGTAAGGATATGATGGAGAAATGACCTTCCAGGTGCTAAACTTCACCCCTTTTTATTGTACCACATTACTGACCTCTCGCATTTCACCAGCTCCTACTCCTCAGTTTCTAGCTAAAAATCTCTAACCCTTTCAACAGCAAAGTAATTTCACTGTTAATAGCTCAGACATCAAAAGACTTGTCACGTGTGAAACGAGAACTGTTCGAGCAGAGGTGTGACTTTTGTGTAGCTCCACCTAACCTTACTTCTTAACATTCACCCAAGAAGGCATTTATCCATCAGCTTGCGTTGGACCTTAGATGCATACCAGAGGGCCAGCATTCAGATGTGTTGATATGCTGTTGTAAAAGTCTGCTGAGCTTCAGGTCATTAGATCAAGAGTGTAGCAGCATAATGACAGTAGAGCTGGAGGACACTGATTGCAATTAGGTCCATTGTCTTCCATTTATATGGTTATTGGGAGGTACCGCTTCGACTGTGTCAAAATTCTCACACTCGTTGAGTGAAGTCTCCCGCAGTGGAGCTGACAAGTCCTCTTCAGGCAATTACCCGCTAACTAGGTTGCTCTCACCTTGGTGACAAGCTTGTTAGGTGGGTTTCTGGTCTGTGAAAGCAGACAATTTCCTTCAGCCTGAGGGTGAGGTGCTCGGCTACTGTAGATTCTGGCTAATTTGTGAATCAGATTCTAGCTCTGGTGCCTCTCTGTCTGATGGGCGATGGGATGGGGCTGAAAACACATACATCTAAAATAATTTCTTTATTATGCTAAATGTTTTTCCTAGTTTATTTCTGTTGGATATGGAAAGTGTTGCATTCATCACAAATGTTAAAAATATTGCAAAAAACTAAATGTATTGCAGTTGTGTGTTCATGTATACAATGGTTGTGCAATGCAAAAAGTATAAACTTACTGATGGGATATTCGTAATAGAGTTTTGTGTTTAGCACATCAGTGTGTTTTTGGTTGGAGACTGAACGATTCATACCACACCTGTTTGATTAATTTTGGTGGTGGAAAAAAATCTTTCATGTTAGAGTTTTAGGGCCATGAGCATAAGATTCAGCAAGCAATGTGTTAACAATTGGGAAAAACTTTAATGTAATTGTTGCTATTTGAACAGTCAGTTTTTGAAATGACTGTATTTTTAAAATCTCACTCTACCTATTATTATAAGAAAGTGTAGTGTGTGTACCGTACTCTGTATATATACATTTTCTACATGCTTTATATTCAATGATTTTTCTACCTTGTTGCCAAAATGTTTGCATTTTAATGTGTCACAGTTTTCCCCCATTACAAATGTATAATTTTATAATATTGTGAGAGAAAAAATAAAATTTTGGTCCTTTCTTCAGCATGGCAAGAGAACAAGTAAACAATTTTATTCCAAACTGTCCACATTTACACAATGTTTTTATACACATAGCTAACTTCACTAAATTAATCACCATATTAAGAAACTATTTTTTAAATCATATGCCATTCACTTTATATACTGTGCAACATGCACAAATCAGTCAATCTGAACACGTCTTTTAGATCGTATTTTAGCCATATAGATATGAATGAACATACATGAACATCTGTCTTATTGCCATTGCCATGTGACCTACAATGTCAGTTATGTTGTTTCCTGCCTTTCACGACTTCTCTCTGATGGTCTCACAGGATAGTAAAACGTTTATGGGATGTACACTTTAGAATCTTAAAGTAAATGCAGACATACTCATTTTTTTAGGAAGTGGGCATATTCGTACAAGGGTAGGTTTTCTGATGGATTTATAAATATTATAACTCATTTATAATCCAAATGTATACTCTCTTTCAGGTAAGGAGTTTTTCTTGTTTGATAAGCAATCATATGATGGCAACCGCTAGCGCTTGTAAAAAGTATTACCCTGAGGGGGCCGTGTATGTCAATATTTTTTGGATAGTGGAGTTAGGCGATACTAAGACCTAGCTTCTGGCAGGGACATTGTGAGAGGAAGAATGAGTTATCAGGGGTCCTCTATTAGCCCCTGGTATTGGTGGGCTCTATTCACGTTGGCCTATAATCTGCTTCAGGGGCTGATCATTGATGCAGTCCTGTCACCACAGAGAATTTTTGCCCTTATTGTCCCCCAGAGAACTAAGCTGGCTCCTGAGCTCTCTCAAAAGAATCAAGTTATTATCAAGGGATTTTTCCCCTTCTTTTTCTCACACTAAAATCAAGAAAGAATGATGCTATTGTGTCCTGTGTGTTCCCAGCTCCTAATTGTGGACAAGACTGACAACTATCCCAAGTTTTAATCTGGTCTATTTATTGGATGGTTTGCTCTTCAGTGAGTCAGTGGGGGACACATTCCATATAGACTGAGGCTATAATGTCGTCTAAGCTGTACATAAGCCTGTACATAGTTTTAACTATTTCAGTTTCAGATTCAGCTAATTCTG
Organism: Enteromius treurensis; assembly: GCA_032275025.1. Classification (NCBI taxonomy): domain Eukaryota; kingdom Metazoa; phylum Chordata; class Actinopteri; order Cypriniformes; family Cyprinidae; genus Enteromius; species Enteromius treurensis. The sequence continues at coordinate 2,748,186 of JAUCMU010000042.1, read as the reverse complement.
TTGATCTGTTTCATACTTTTTCCTTATCTTGACATGGACTGAAGGGCATGAGGGCAGAGGACTACAGGACTGCAATTTATTGTGTTTGCGGAGAAAACAGCAACATTTAGGTTGGTTGCCATGTGCTCCAGACACTAGGGCAGAGGATAAATAAGGTCTGCACAATCCAATCCAGCAAAAGTACAAGAGGTGATGCAGAGACAAAGTCAATGTCAGGCAGACTTTGGTACCATGGACCAGTCCATGGTAGCAAGAGGGTAGATCATGGATCTACAGACCACGATGAACAGGCCAAGAAATGGGATGAATCCAGTGAAGTGGACTGAGATGCAGCATGAGAATGGACCATACCAACAGAAAATGAGATTGACAGGATAGGCAGGAGCATTGGATGAACACCAGGACAGAAGAAACAGCAGCTTTAGTAACCTGGGAAGGAAACAGGGAGTTGAAAGGCAAGATGGCACAACATGCACAACTTTGTCTATGACTCCAGCAGGGAGTTATTAACCGTGTTGGCCCAAAGGTGTGCATGCTAGTGCTTACCAGGGCCAGTAAGACTTCTATTGTCACTTCTGTGGCTTGATTGTCCCTTGTGGAGGCTTCCTTGGTGCCAGTAGCCAGGGCTTTTGGCCCACGAGACATGTGGCCAGGTATGGTTTCCCATACTTGGGTTTTGTGCTGTGCATTTAAGCCACCGAAGTGCAAACACACAACAGTGAGAAGTGAACAACCACACACACACACACACACACACCGGTGCTGTGGCATCTGGGGAGCAGTGCCTTGCTCAAGGGTGGAGAGTGCGCTGGTTATTCACTCCCTTCACCTACAATCCCTGCAGGACCTGGGACTCGAACCCGCGACCTTTGGGTTACAGGCCTGACTCTCCATACACTTGAAGAAATTAGACAAATCACATAGGCTATTTCAACTGTGTGTTTATGTAGTGTAGTTCGCATGTTTTATCTGTCATTAAGTCTTGTTTCTTTCTACCTAATAATTTTTTTTAGAATTGTGGTGTTCATTTTGTAACTGCAAATAATCAGAAATGTGTTTTCTTAATTTTGTAAAATAATGGTAAATACCACTTTATTTCAGTGACTAATTTTCATTGATGATGTCACAAACTTACATTTTTAAAATGTCCTCTCTACCTTTCCTGGCCTTGAACATGGTAGGACCTGTGCAAGGTCAGAACTCTCGCATTTCATCAAAAATATCTTCATTTGCGTTTCCAAGATAAACGAAGGGTCTTACGGGTTCGGAATGACATGAGGGTGAGTAATTAATGACAGAATTTTATTTTTAGGTGAACTAACCTTTTAATAAAATGGACTTGAAGTATAATTATTTTTAAGAGCTTATTTGAGAATATTAATGCTAAAGTGGATGACCAGAAGCTTTGATAAATATATAAAGACGTTAATAGTTTTTAAGAGGTCTTTTGGCCTGTGAGATTAAGGTGTACAAATGAATGTGGTATGCATTTACATTTTTCCCTCACTACAGGGCCCCTGCTGGTGACTATAGAGAATCTATTTTAATAAATGTAGTTTTACTGTGTTGCACATTTCCCGTCCAGGTATCCTCATGTTAATATAGAGCTTGGTAATGACATTAATTAAAAGCTATAGTTAAAGTCATAGTTGCATATTTAATTTTTTTGGTGTTGTTACGATCATGTCCATTTTCCAGTTAAACTTGGTTTAAGAGTGTATTTACAGTCAACAAATCATGTTTGTTTTTACACAAGCGATGAGTCAAAATTATTATCTGTTATTATTATCCATACTAATGGCATGCCATATGTGGAAGAGGATTGAAACCCTGTAACATTCTTTTCTTTTCTTTGCATGTTAATAAAAGGAGGGGGCATTCTCATTTCAGAGAGCCCCTGATTACAAAACATGAGAGAAACTATTCATTTGTAATGTTTATATC
>JAUCMU010000042.1:2735137-2745183 GCA_032275025.1 Enteromius treurensis | reverse complement strand
GCGCGGGTTATTCACTCCCTCCACCTACAATCCCTGCAGGACCTGGGACTCGAACCCGCGACCTTTGGGTTATGGGCCTGACTCTCTATACACTTGAAGAAATTAGACAAATCACATAGGCTATTTCAACTGTGTGTTTATGTAGTGTAGTTTGCATATTTTATCTGTCATTAAGTCTTGTTTCTTTCTACCTAATACTTTTTTAGAGTTGTGGTGTTCATTTTGTAACTGCAAATAATCAGAAACAGACTTGACTGAATAAATAGGCTATGTGTTTTCTTAATTTTGTAAAATAATGGTAAATACCACTTTATTTCTGTGACTAATTTTCAATGATGATGTCACAAACTCACATTTTTACAATGTCCTCTCTACCTTTCCTGGCCTTGAACATGGTAGGACTTGTGCAGGGTCAGAACTCTAGCATTTCATCCAAAATATCTTCATTTGCGTTTCCAAGATAAACGAAGGGTCTTATGGGTTCGGAATGACATGAGCGTGGGTAATTGATGACAGAATTGTATTTTTAGGTGAACTAACCTTTTAATAAAATGGACTTGAAGTATATTATTTTTAAGAGCTTATTTGAGATAATATTAATGCTAAAGTGGATGACCAGAAGCTTTGATAAATATATAAAGACGTTAATAGTTTTAAAGAGGTCTTTTGGCCTGTGAGATTAAGGTGTACAAATGAATGTGGTATGCATTTACATTTTCCCCTCACTACAGGGCCCCTGCTGGTGAATACAGAGCTTGATCATGACATGAATTAAAAGCTATAGTTATTTTTTGTTTTTGTTACGATCATGTCCATTTTCCAGTTAAACTTGGTTTAAGAGTGTATTTACTGTAAACAAATCATGTTTGTTTTTAAACAAGCGATGAGTCAAAATTATTATCTGTTATTATTATCCATACCAATGGCATGCCATATGTGGAAGAGGATTGAAACCCTGTAACATTCTTTTCTTTTCTTTTCTTTGCATGTTAATAATAGGAGGGGGCATTCTCATTTCAGAGAGCCCCTGATTACAAAACATGAGAGAAACTATTCATTTGTAATGTTTATATCAATGCTTATGTATGCTAAAATATTATTTATTATTATAATTTATTGCTGTTGCACGTATTTCGATTTGAACGAACCCCTAAACCTGAATATATAACTTTGGCATGCAACTTGATGTCTAATATCAGATCTGAGTCCATGAAGCAAAACCACCTTTGAATCAAAAGCCAACGACAGAAGCATATTTTTTTTATTTAATTTGGTTATAATAAGATTAACAGCTAGAATTCTAATAACAGAGAGCAGGACACACAGTGCATCCTATGTGGTCAGTGAAAAAAAAAGCAACAACAGATTCTGGTTGCTGGTAAAACAGTTACACAAAACAACAATATTCCTCACAAGTAATAATCTTTTGTCAGCAAATATATACTCTTGCTAATATATACATTACAGTAAAATAAATAGTCATAAAAAAAATCCAGAACTTCCAGAAATCCTTAAACACAGAACTAGTCCATACAAAACTTTGGAATTGAAGACCATGTTTAGAGTACAAATGGAACTGTGTGGAAGCAAACAGGCGAAATTTAGATGCAGTGATGTACACATACAAACATGAAGTATTGATTTTGTAGTTAGGGGCGGAGCATTAGGTTAAATAAAGCTTTGTGAAAAAGCTGAACAGGGCATGTGCTTTGAAATGATCCCTGATTGATGAGAGATTAAAATCAGTGTGAGATGGGCAAGAGGAAACTTGAGTTAATTTTCTTTGAAGAAAGATCTGTGAAAAGAACTTTTGCCAGAAAGAAAGCTGTTTTCAATGCTACTTTGTCAAAATATAGTGTGGCTTTTAATAACACAATATGCATTTTAATTGTCATACATTACATATTTTATCATCTATTGTTCAAAGGGACTCACAAAAGTGTTAGAATATCTCTATTTGGTTAATAAACACAAACTCTCTATCAAGATTCCATTAGTAGAAAACTTCACATTTTAGTTCTTAACTATGCTTACACAGTGTCTTTCACAGAAAGAAGAAAACAAAGAGTCATGCACATATACAGACACATTTACATACAAGCACCAAGACACATACAGTAGATTTACACAGAGAAACACAAATGCACAAGCACAATATCACACATAAATATAACAACAAACCTGTTATTTGTTAGCAGCATTATAAATGACGGTAGTTCATTTAGTTTCTGCACTGCTGCTAACTTTCATGTAAAACTGGGTAGGGAAAGTTAGAATAATAATAATAATAATAATAATAAAAAAACATTAATTTTGGTTGTGAATTCACAAATACTTGAGTGTAACAATTGTGAATAAAAACGAAATAATTCATTTTGTCATAGCAGAAGCAAAATTTCTAATCAGGGTCCAAAATTAACCTTTCACCAAATAAACATTAATAAATGAAAAAAAAAATAATGACAAAAATACTGTTAAAAGTGGTTGAAAAAAAAAAGACCAGTCATGATACTGTGGTCATGATAATTATTTTTAATTATTATATATTTGCACAGGAGACACTTGGCGACTGTTAATTTTGGACCCTGCATGTACATTTATATTATTGATTTAGCAGATGCTTTTATCCAGTGACTTACAAAAGAACAGTGTTTCAGCGACTGAATAAAGGTACAGTTACCTTTTATATTTATTCTGAAATGTTGTGGACCTATCTGTATGTGGATTATCAATAATACTGTCATGCACAAATAAAGCAAATGCATATCATGCTCCATTTCAAGATAGAAGTGCTCACATCAATTTGTTTTAGCTTTAATAGATGATTGATCTTTGAGGAAAACTGGGTGCTTCACACAATGGGTTAGTTTGAAGGGAGATTTCGGCTTGTTTGGATGATGTGAACACAGTTTTTTGAACTCTGGTGGGTACTAGTCAACCTAACTCACGTTAAACTTACAGCAGATATGAATGCTTTCTTCCTAAATTGGTTAGTGAATCTCTTTTGATGGCGTATGGTATAGTCAAATTGTGTGCTTGTGTGTGCTCTGATCTAAAATAAAGAAGATAGATCAGTGGCTCATTCACTTTCCTGATTAGCAGGACCGACACACACCTGTCGAAAAATCCAGCATATGCTGATTAGGTATGTTTTGAAGCATGGCTGCTGGTTTTGTACTGGTTTAAGATGATCCTGAGCAGGAGCTAGTTGCTTAGGACCAGCTTAGAACCAGACACATGACTTGCAAAGGATCCTCTTAAATCAGCAGCAAAACATACCCAACCAGCATATGCTGTTTTTTTTTAAAAGGAAGTAGATATTCTTTGGAACCTTTGCAATACATTCGCACAGACAAACGCAAGTGCCGTTCTGTGTTGACCCTTCCGAAAGAAGCCCAAGGGTTAAAAAAACAAAGTATAAAAGTGAGCAAGGCTGTGCATTTTGCAGCCTTCTCCTGCGTAGTTGTTATCAAGCAACAGGGCGAACAGCTGCCACTTTGATGACACAGGTTCACCATGGTTCGGATCAAAAAATACAGTGTGAACACAACCCAGCGAGGCCAGGGAAAAAGGGAAGCAACTGAACTCTGGTTTGAACCAAGCAATCAAACCAAGTGTAATAGCACTCTAAACAGCAAATAAAAGAGGTCTTGATACTAGTGACAAGTCCTTAAATAATTTCAAGAAAACAGTGATATATACACAATGCATGGACATTCACTCAGATACAAGTGCATTCGTAACCTAATGTTAGTAACTTAGAATAAACTCAACCTAATACATAAGTTCAGTGTTTGGTCTTGCACACAGAGACAACATGAAGTGTATCATGTGTCATAAAAGAATGGGTTAATCGGTTGTTTGCTGGAGTTCAGGAATGTTGGAATGCACTTTGTATTAAAAAGATACAAATAGCTTCTTTAATGGTGTTAGTAGTAAGGCTATCATTAATAATGCAACTATCACCACATTTCAGAGGCGCTTGTGGGCAAACCCTAGGATTCAGTTTGTGCTGCATTTGTTGTTACAGAGTTTGCAGCCACGTGCCGACAAAACCTCTCCCTTTGAAAGGTTTCTGTTCTTTTCTTGGAGACACAATTGGTCAAGGTCCCAATGGCCCGAGTCTTTAGTAATCTGATCCATCACTTATCCCCTCCTGTATCAGACTGGAAACGATAAGTCCCTTCCAGAGCTGAGCCGCAGGCCTGTATTTGTCCTCAACAATGGAGAACAAAGCCCTTATGGGTTTTTCTTTGTGTCTGTTGAAACAGCTTTCTTTGATGGTGTTCTAGAATTACTTCACTGTATCTCCTTTTTGTGATTATCTTACTAGTGAAACCACAAACAACTCAATTCAACTCAGTCCACAACTTTCGGACTGAAGGCTGTTTACATGCATGCTTACAACCCTAATTGTCTGGTCCAATCTGGTTTTGGTTTGGTGGTTTCTTACTTGCAGGTGTGGACATCATAAACTCGCGTACACTCCTGGCAACTCACGTAGCAGCACCAGTGAAAAATGCAGTGGCATTTCTCCTTGCGTTTCTCAGTTCGAGTGTTGTGGCCCCGGCCGCAACAGAGCAAGTCGCAGCCATCGATACCGTGTGATGTCAGGTTACACATTCGGTCACGGGTGCCAAAGGAGCCGGTTTCCGGGTTGGGTTCACAGAAGTTAGGTGAACCTTCGTAGTAGACAAGGTCAGTTTCTGTAGGAGGCTTGAAGAAGGTGTACTTCGGTCGCAAGGTCTCGACCCAGCCTCGTGATTCCCGATGTTTCTCAACCACCATTTCTGATGCGCTGTCATACTTGTCCTTCATGAAGTCGCCAATCGCCCGAAAGTCAGGCTGTGACCACCAGCAGGTTTTCACCTCACAGCTTCCCGAAAGGCCGTGACACTTACATTTCATGTACATGTGTTTTGTGATTGACTAGGGGAAAAAGGAAAACAGAATATTGATCTTAGCACTAATATTCCAGGTGATAATAAATTGCCCCTATTATACCTTTTCAGATATTACAATGTAGCTGTATGTGAATGCAAACAATCTGCAAAGTAGTAAAGCCGAAAGTGTAACAAAATTAACATTTTATTTTCTCCCAAAAGAAAGAACGAGTCCTCAGAGTTGTGTATTGTAATAGGTGTATTGTTCCTGACATGCACTGTGCGTGGTAGACCAATCAGAGCAAACTGGGCCATCTGACCAATCAGAGCAGAGTAGGAGGGGTTTAGAGAGACTGAATCTTAGAACTGCTTTGAAAGAAACCTTTGAGAATCGTTGGAAAACAAAAGTACTTTTTGAGCTTGCATGCATGTAAACCTATTGTAGAAGACTACTAAAACATTATTAGGAACTTTAAAACGTTTCTCGATCAGGCCTTCCTAACATTTTTAAATAGTACTGACTTGCTTGTTCACCAGCAAGCAGCATAGGCTGACCTGAACATATACTACCTATGAACATTAATCCAGAAGCAAGCAGAATAATCTGACCTGAACTAAAGTGAAAAGGCATTTTGGTCTTTTTAGTGGGAAAAATATGCTCACCACACGTCCAGCTTCGTTGTTGTGTCGATTCATAGCTGAGCGAGCGTCCGGCCGATTCTCTCGAGCATCGGCGAACTCTCGCGATACCATGCTGCCGAAATCCACATCCTCACTGCAGCCGCCCCACTTCCAGCCCTCGCCCGGTGGTACTTTCCTCCGCGTGTCACAGCCGCAGATGGTGACGGAGCCCTCGGAGCAGGCCCGCGTCACAGCGAATGCTACCCCCGCCGAGGCAATCGCATGGACAAATGCAGATTCTCGAGTGGCTATGAAAGTGCACAGAAAAAACAAGCATTGTTACATATGTTATACCTCAGAATGTCTATTAATTGTTCTTTTAGTTGTTCTGATATTATTGTTACCTTAAAGGGTTAGTTCACCTAAAATGAAAATTCTGTCATTAATTACTCACCCTCATGTCGTTCCAAACCCATAAGACCTCCGTTCATCTTCGGGAACACAAATTAAGATATTTTGGATGAAATCAGAGAGCCATCTAACCCTCCATAGAAAGCAAAACAACAGAAATGATCCCAGATCCAGAAACGTATTTGATGCCATTTGGAATGGGAACATTTCAGTTGTATTTCTGTCTATGGAGGGTCAGATGGCTCTCTGATATCATCAAAAATATCTTAATTTGTGTTCCAAAGATGCACAAAGGTCTTATTGGGTTGGGAACAACATTAGGTTGAGTAATTAACGACAGAATTCGCATTTTGTGAATTAACCTTTTAAAAGTACTTAATTAAACTCAACACTCATAAGTGTGTGGTTAAATATGTAGGTAAAGGCAGTTCACTCAGATCTCATTGTGGACATGGTATGCCATGAGTCAGGGAAGACCAAGCATATCCTTCCAGATGAGGTAAATACAAGGATGACAAGTCTATAATTAGAAAGACTTAATTAAGCAACTCAGAGGTGGGGAAATAGGCCTGCATTACTCATGGCTAAGACTCACTGTCGGGTTGTGGTTACAAGACCCAACGCGTTACTTTCAGAATTAATTTGAAGAATGAACAATGCAAGTTTAGGTTGATTATAATCCCAAAGATGATCCAACATTCTGTCTAACAGGGGATTTTGTGACGATTCTTGCTGACGAGGGGCCCCATACTAACTTAAAAGCGTTTTCCAACAGACAGCTAATGAGGTTGGTAATTTTGATAAATACTCTGTGGTCTTGTGCAGTCTTGCACTTGCAGGAGAGAGGAAATGGGTATGGAGACGCTGTGAATCAAGTCTTCCTTTGTTGCAGGTTTCAACTGGTTAGAGAATAATGATGTTGCAAAACTGGGCACAAGTTCTTTCTTATTCCACAAGGCTAATTATAATGGTGAAACGTACCTTTGGTGCCTTTGGATTGAAATTACCATGATGCAGTGTTTCCCTTGTTCTTGACTGCAAATATATTAAAACCTATATCAGTTGATGCCCATGATTTCTCTCGCTTAAACAATGAGCAACTTCTGCTTGCATCAACTAAATCACATTGTAGTTTGAGGTATGAATAGTTGGGTCTGAAAGGGCCATTCAATTGCCATTTAAAACCCACCGAGTGACCTGTGTTTTATGATCAGGAAGCCAATAAAACGCGGGTCAAATGCGGCTGGCCGACAATGACATGGCAGACCGGGGGAATAAAGGAGAGACGGCGTCGGGGGAAAGTGGGGGCAGATTAATATCCAGAGGAAGAACGGCTCAAAAATGCATAAATGGGAGATACCGAGACACTTTAGAGTGGTAGGGGGTCTTTACCTGAGAAAAGAATGCAGGTGAAGCCAGATTAGCCTGAATATTTGTGACAACAGTTCGACCCGGCTGCCCACCTTCTGGCTAACTTTTCTGGACCCTCACATGGCAAGCGGTCCCTGTTACCTGCTGGGACCCTGAATCCCTCATTGTGCTGCCACTGTCACGGCGAATTACACACACAAAAGCCCCCCGATATTTTATATGAAATTTGCCCTTGCCAGTGATTAGTGGGGACCAAGTTAAGTCATAGCAACAGAGAACTATGCATTGGTCGGACCCCACTTGTCGGCAGACGGGGAAATCCCCATTGAAATGGTTTCATAAAACAATCTAAAGGGCGTGTGAATTGTGAAAGGAGCTTTCTCTCTGGCTTAATCTTATGGTCGCCCAGATATTGTGTGGTGAGTTGGGCCCAGCAGGAGGCGGGGCTAAGGTCCCACCATCAACTCCGTTTGCCACACCCCATTCTTTCTTTCTTGGGCAGAGTTAATGATATACTGGTGAGCAGACCTCCCCCGGCACAGTTAAACATGCATTTGATGAAAGGCACGGTGCTCTCAGTACATCCTAAATTGTAACAGTTTCTCCTCCTGAGGGCAGAGGTCATAACCTGGGTAGCCTGACCTCATGCAAAGTTGGTTTAGTTGAGGGTGTTAGCATTCAGAGTCATGGGATTCCTTTACTTCATTTTGTGGCGGTGGCCAACATGGTGGATGCCCCCGAGGAATTCCAATGAAAAGGCTTTTATTCACACCCAGATGTAATTTTATTGCTTGTTAAACATCTGAGGAAATTGCAAAAAGAGGCTATTTCGAATAAATATCACAAAAACAATGGATGTAAAAGCCCATTAAGTCAGTCGAGACTAACAACAGGGATCTTGAGTGACAGTAAGAAGTTAATTCTGGTGTCCGATTACATCTCGCATGCGACTAGCAACACAATCCGCTAAAGGTGTGTTCTGCAAACTCTTCTAGAACACCTGCGCTGACTCTCCTTTCATCGCGGATTCCAGTTGGTCGTGTTTTGACACTTTGGTTAATGTAAATTAATGAGCGCTGATGCAGACGTAGCCTGAGGCAGCGCTGGGAAATAGATAGATGAGGATGAGACTGGAGAGGCGGTTTACTTTTGCAAAACAATGCAATACTGTAGGCAACACATACACAGATTTATGAGAGTTGCAAAACTGATAAGCAATGAAAGCTGTCAAATGGTCAGTGAGAGTATCAAAGTAAAGGCCTTTGAAGGTGTGGAATTTAGAAGAATAATATCTGTTTTCAGACAGGTTTCCAGAAGACCAACAGGCCCCGCCCTATCATTAGTTCAGCCAATGTCAGGGTGATCGGGTGTAGGGCTGCACGATAAGAGAAAAAATGATTATCACGATTATTTTGCTCAAAATCTTTATCACGATTAATAATGACGATTATTCCATTTGGAATAAATATCGTTATCGCAATAAAAATACGATTTATCGTGCAGCCCTAATCGGGTGAATGTACATTTCCAGCATCATCTACGTCTGGGCAGATCTCAGACAGCTGTGTGATTGTCGGTAACAAGCCTCTGAAGACCCATTAAAGATCGGCGCTCCATTCAGTCCAGCACAAAACAGAAGAGGAAACCGACGTGCATCCGTCTGCCCCACAGACTTTAACACCAGCGCACAATAGCGCTAGCTCCGCTAAAGTGACAGCGTTAGTCACAAAGGAGTGAAAGTGAGAGGTGCTCTTCTCTAAGCACTATGAAAAGCTTCTGAGCTCCGAAGCGGCCCTTAAACCGCCCCCCAACAAAGCACTTAATCTACCCGCTTTGACCTCTCACATTATTAAGAGCTTCAGAAGCTTTAATCCAATCAAAATGATTTACTAAAGCCATCCCTGGACCCCGATGACTGACCTGGTTCAAACCCCCATCACCCCTGTCCCTGACCAATCTCCCCTTCAATTTAGACCGGAGGAGGGGGAACTGCAGGGGATATGGAGAGGCTATTAACACTACAATGGAGAAGACCTGAGCAGTCCTCCCATCATCAGTGGCCCGCTTGGGCTCAAGCCCTCTCCATCAATGTAACAATTGCTTGAGAGTTTATTAAAAGCAATTGGCGCAGCTGACACCGCCTCCCGCCGTAGCCGGTTATCAGTATTCATCCCACCTTCGGCCCTTCGATGTGCTCTGGCTCCTCGTACCATGACTGGTCCAGCTTAAAATTGACTCATTTTTTGACTCAAACTTTTTTGGTAATGGGAAGGGTATAAAAGCAGCAACAGGAAGCCAAATGCTCATTAAATCATCTACCAGACCAGTAAACATATCTGTATTATTCAGTACAACAGCTCAGCTGCTAGTTTTTACAAAATGTAGTTCTAATTCTTCATGTGTTCAACTTAGATTTCTATAGGGTTTTTTACTTTCTTTGAGTAAAACAAAGTCTGTGGTAAATATAACTTGACAAAATTTGGATGTTTAGCTCTACAGAGTAAATTACACACACCCATACTGTACTTTATTTTTGATTTATACATTTTTTTAAAATATTTTTGTAACAAGGAACTACATGTTTAGTTTATGAGTGTTCAGTGTTTGCAGCTTGTTTTACAAGAAAATGTATCCAAAAAGTATCCTTATTTTTTAGAAAAATTAACTTTCACTATTAACTAGTGTTGTTTATTTGTACGTATGTGACCCTGGACCACAAAAGTCTTAAGTAGTTATATTTGGTATATTATAGCTCAAAAA
>JAUCMU010000042.1:2712818-2728800 GCA_032275025.1 Enteromius treurensis | reverse complement strand
TATATTATATTATATTATATTATATTATATTATATTATATTATCATTTAACAAAGTAGTCTGTATCAAATATTAACATTTTTATTAAACATTTGCAGTTAAAATGAACAAGACGTGTCTGTAAAGGTGTGAACAGTCTCAATTAGCTGTGTGTGTGTTGACCTGTGTTATGAGCTGATTACTAACCACATTAAGAGGGCCCCTCGGTGACCCCTGACCGGCAGTGATTAGACCTGAAGGGCTCTCAATGACAAAGACTATGACACTCCCTCATCAGCTGATGCGCCACCAACCGGTTCCTATACCTGCTGCATTCCACAACACTTCCTCTCCTGCATTGTTCTGAGGGGGAAGTTATGGATCTCTGCTTGTAAAGGAAATGAATGATGACTTAGATCAACCATGTTGGCGCAGGGCATGCATTTCATTGTGCGTGACTGTAATGCATTATTTGGAGCAAAGAAAGCACTCGAAATTAATAAACATGAAAGATAGAAGTATGCATATTGGTGCTGGGTTGCTAACGGCTTCCTTGTCTTTATCCTTCATGGCGTACTCTTTGATGTTAGTTCTATGACTGCTCTTGTCTAAACTGACTTCAATAGGTTATGCTTTGTATAAGTTGATCCCTGGCATTATTTTACTGTGAGTCAGGCCTATTTACATCTTTGTCTGTAAGGAGCTTAATCTGAATTTCACTTAAAAAGTCTAAAAGAGCCCAGAACAAGAGGGAACTTGAATGAAACCGGCCTGAGAGAAGATCCAAACCTCATCTAGCAGGGTGTAGTGAAACTATGAGGATTTGTTCACCAAGTAATTCCTATTACAATTTGACCTTTTCTTAGCCTTTGTCAGTCCTTTGCCTTAGGGGCCAAGTAGCCTCTCAAACCAATAGCATGGGACGTCTGTCTCACGCTGATGCATGCATTTCTTTTACATGCATACAAATACACAACCAACCCTCAATGCAACCCAAGGGCAGAACTGGCTGGGGGAACGAGGCAAAGAATGCTTGAATTGCAGTTAAAATATCAGTCGCTTGCCATTTCTGTCACCTCTTCTTTCTTGACTAGAATTGGATTTATATGCAAGTTAAGTGCAAGTCAGCAGGTACAGAAAAAGCATGGAAGCCTCAGTAGATGAACAGTGATTAAATGTGGAGATGATGAGTGTCACAACTTTGAGGCACATGTTTCATATTTATCTGTAGTTTAATGCACAAATAAATGCAAACACGGTGTATTTGTACTCAGAAATGGGTGTCAGTTGTACCTTAGTAATGGAAATGGATTAAATTCATTTTTTTGCATTAGTATTTTACTAATATTAATTGTCCCTTCTCCACTGTGCATAATTAGATAGAAAACTCCTGCAATTCATTTTGGTAGCTTATAGAATGTTATACATCCAGTGTTACTCACACAGTATTTACTCATGCTTTTGAAGACATACCTCACAGACTAAATTGATTATATATAACTGAATGAAGGCTGGCTAATCTTTGAACTGTGTATTATTTACACATGCAGTAATGGAGAGCAAGCCGATTAAGCAAGCTGGAGTGAGACAACATGGTCAAATTCCCTCAGTATTTGTTCCATTATTTCAGTTACAGTACAATTAATATTTTAGGCACTAGGTTGCATTTAACCCAAAATTAAAAGATTACTGTTTTTTTCCCCCATTACCTTGATAATTATCATTATTCTCAATAATGATTCTCTAGTGATTCTACATCTTCATTACTGTAATAGAAGAGCAACTACATTGCAATGCATTATATTAGCACAACAAATCATTATAAGTGCATTGTTTTTTCACTGTAATCAGAAAGACATTTACGGTTTAAAATGAGCTGTATATAATTTCTTTATTATTTTATTATTCATTATATTCTGAGCCTGCGTTACAATTATTTCATACAGCTAAGCCCAGATTAAGTCAGATTAAGTGACTTCAAGTAATGCATGCATATGGAATTAATGTACTGTATGTGGTCACAGGTGTGCATGCATTGGCTATTTTATAACAGCTTCAACTGTGGCTCATCCATTGAATTTACAGCTAGAACTATTGTTTCTACTGTTTCTCTCTCTTTTCGTTTTTTTTTTAAAGCTGGCAAGCGGTTTGTGGGTAAAGATGCCGTCAAGCGTGGACAGCCCTCGGGTATACAGCAGTCAAGACTAAAGTGATAATTAATAGGCTCTGCTGACGGCTAGAATCACCACCTCGTACTTTGGTATTGTACTTTGCCAGAAGCTGATGAATTTGAGACGTCACCAGCGCTGAGTGAGGTGAACAGGTGTTTCAGTGACATGTCCTCACGCTCAGCTGTCTTGGGCGTGTGTCTGCCCCGTCATCCACTGTAGCTCTTGATATTGAGCTCAACATCATTTAGTAAGAGCAGAGGCTCCCTAAAAACAAATAATAGCACATTGGGCCAAATCGAATTCATTGAGAATGGATAAGCTGGAACGTCTTTAAACAATAACCGGGAGATATAATTAAATGCGACTCAAGCATTTATAAGACTGTCCTAATTTGCATCAGGTGTCTGCAACTCATTCTTTGAACCAAGCTGTTCATATTTTAGGAGTATCCATATAAAAGGATGACCAATTGATATCCACCCTCCACCCCTGGCAGAACAGTGCTGTCTTTACCTCCCGAAATCTCCTAAAGCCAGGTAATTAAAAGACAAAGAGACAGAAATGAACATTCCCTTTGCTCTGCAGTCTTAGATATATTTGCTCACTTTTCATCTGAAGTGTATCCAGTCTAGGTTTTAATGCATATTTCAGCAAGCCCAAGCAAGTGCTCCTCTGAATTACCACTTTACTTGTAGGCCCCGGGGCCACAGAGCCGACTTTGACATCAAGAGAGAAGTGTTTGGGAGAAGGAATGTGCGGCAAGCTTTCACCTCCAGGTATTTATCTTTTAAGGTGGAGCACGGGGGTGGAGGTGCAGTCAGGCTACGCTATGTCATGAAGCCATGAACCTGGCCCACATAACAATGATACAGAGCAAAACGTAACATTAGATTCGGTGTTACCCGTGTGTCTAGATTCACCTGTGCTGTCCAGGTCTCCTCTGCTGGGACACTAGCAGGTTATTATATCACGCAACCGATAGCCTGCTGAGCTAAATTGCCCAGCGAAATAGTGTCACAGTATAGACTTCTTACATTTTACAGTGAAGCTGAGCTGAAAAAGAAGCATGTGACTCCAGAAGCAATAAACATTCTGTACAGCTTGACAGCTGTATTAATGGTTAGATGGTTTGCTGTATACCTCAGTGTTTTTGTAGCTTTTAGTATTGATTATTAGGCAGTTTTAGACGTGCACACCCCTGAGCTCCCTCGTGAAATAGAAGAACGCTTCACAATTACTCCTAAAAAGAGTGCTTATTATAAAGATAACACGCTTTAAAGGAACATTCAATTGCAAACACAATCCAATTTCAGGCAGCTAATTGCATGCTGTTTACAATTAAATGAAAACATATTAACGGTTAAATTTGTTTCAAGTCAATTAAGTTCTTTATATGTAATTTTATAATTACTTTTCTCCTCTTTGAAATATGGTTAAACTGTACTGAAAGTACTGACAAGCATTTATGGTGAACTGAAATATACTTTTAATGCCATTTCTGTTCAAACTTTTATGTCATATATGTAAATCTATTTGTAATCAAACACTCATTATGATAAAGCTGTAATTTAGTACAAATATGTACATTTTAAATTAACAACTGCACTACAGCTAAAATGATAACCACGTCATTTTCATCTGCTTTAATATATTAGTCAGCACTTTACAAATCAGCTTTTTTCTTCAAAAGATTATTCTAAACATTATCACTTGATTTTAAATTGAATCTTTTTAAAGGTGTACTTAAATGTATTAGGAAACACAGTCAAGATAGTGTATTTTCTTTAAGATTGGGCTTTTAATTCGTTAATATTCTCTGCATTTTGTATACACTTGTAAGATTTGAAGGACATAACAAGTGCACGTTCAGTACAATAAAGCACACATCTTTTTCCACAAGGGTTGGCTGCCCATAATAGCCAACAGAAGTTTCTGAATGCTGTTCTGTGAACTGGCATTGTGAACGAGAAGGAAAGCACAGCTTTTAAAATCTCAAGAGGGTCAGACAGACAACAATTAACAAAAAAGAGTGGCCTGGACTGTGACTAATGACCTACTCAATTACAGCTTTTACAACCACTGAGAAAACTCTGCTTTATTGTCTTGCCTCCCTGAAACAATCATCTTTTACGTGTGTGAGTGAAATCATTTTGGAGAACACCTTGAACGTTTGCCGTCTGTTACTTATGAACTGTACTCTTTCGTGCAAGCCTAAAGTTAGTTTATGAGAATATTTGTGATTAAATGCATTGAAAGTTCCAGGGAATTTTTTTTTGCAAACATGGTCTCAAATAATAATGTAATTCTGCATACATTTAACAATCAGCTAGATGGATTTAAAATCATTTTCAACCCCACCAGCCACAATTTCCTATTTTACTATTTAAAAAAAAAGATCACAACAAATTTTTCAAAAGCATATTGATGAAAAACACAAAAACTTAAATGCTGAATATACTGTATCCTTTCTTCCATTAACGAAATTGAACAGATTTAGCAAAATAAAGTGCGACATTCACTAACCTTTTAAAAATAGCATGTCACACAAACAACATTTCCTCGCATGGGCTTTTTTTAAAATCAGACAGCCTATCATAAAATCTATCCGTGACAAAAAAAACCCGATTTTTTTATTTTTATCATTTGCAATTGTTAAATTGGTAGATGAAGATAACGAATTACACTAACAATTTTAATGAATGAATAAAAGTCGTATTAATAAATTGAGCATGATTTAGCCTACACATATAATTATAACGTCATTGTTGATAAAAAAATGGATCCTGCTGTTTACTTAAAGAACTTTTAAACGACTAACAGGTGCACGACAGATAGATAGATAGATAGATAGATAGATAGATAGATAGCGTCACAGATCATCATATCAATACCGGTATAAGTTAAAACTGACGTCATAGGTATTTTCAATCCCCTAAATCATTGTCAAGTTGAAAAGCTTGTCATTTACGCTTTCTATACTGGCAAACTCATTGTTTTTAACATGGAAAGGTTAAAAAAGTCATAAAACTTACCACCATATCGGGTAACTTGCCATGACACGCGTGAGCCCACAAAAAAGAAACAGGAAATATCCAAGATATATCATCCTTTAAAAAGTTAGGCTTAAAAAGACACACACACACACACACACACACACGCACAGACACACACACACGCACACATACACACACTCACTCACGCACGCACGCACGGACACGCACTCGCCCGCGTGTGTCAAGGAGAAAACGCGAGGTGATGATGAGCGATATTTCTCTCCGATAATCCTACAGCGTTCTCCTGCGCGCGCTCATGAGGCGCATATTAAAGTTGAGAGCAGCTCTGCGTTTGGACCCAATCACAGGCTTTTGCCACGGGCCAAATTCTGATGATAGAGTCACTCAGTCAGCCTGAACCGCAAACGCTCGGGACACGCACTGTTTTAATAGTTATTGGGACATGCAAGGCTTGGTGTGTTATATATATAAGGTTGTCTGAGGGTGGGTGGGGGGACCCCTGTGGATTGGGTAGCTATAACAACCTGTCCGGATTTCACCCCCCGGTTTAAAGCCCCTCATATGCAAAAATGAAAACGTGCGAATTGCATGCATGCCTTGTGTTAGTTTTGCTTGCGCTACTGCTTGCTTCAAAGGATCAAGCTGTTTTGTTAGCTTATTTACAAAAATATTTACAAATCATTGTTTGCAAAAAAATAAGTGTCAGGTTATTAATCCATAATTTGTTTCCAAATAAATGTGTAGCATTTCAAAAAACAATTCAAACTTTTAAACGCGGATTGCACGGGATACAATGTATCTGTCCGTGTTATATTAACCGATTGACGATTATAATAATGCTAACATGAATACATTATAATCACAATGTGTTGTAATATAAGTTAGAATGCTGTCCCCCCCCATGGGAAACTTTCTTTTTATATGCAGATTTTGCAATATTTCTACAAGTTTCAGAGTAAATTGCATCAAAGCACGTGCTGTCTTTCCGACTGAAAGTGTATTCGTGGTGTGTATTGATATTCATTGATCCCCTGCACACCTGCTCAGATGCGGTTTGTGGCGGAACAGGTCCTTCACGGAAATGTATGTATATCTAAAGGATAAGCTCGCATCGAGTAAAGAGGAAATACTGATGAACGAATGAGGTCTCCCTCATCATAAAGTCTTCAAATGTAATGACTACCTTGCAGATCTAATCAGAGAATTCTTTCCGACTATTAAATAACTATTGATCAACTGTTACATTTAACTGCATATTTCATAATAATAACATAATAAGACACTGATGACAAATTTCCTTATTGGACTTCAAAGGTCACTTGCTTTTAATGGTGTCTGGCTGTCACCAGTCATTATATTGATACTTTTCAAAAATATTTGATACTTTTTAAGTCATTCGTGTCAAGATGATGTCATCTGAGTCATTTCAGCTACTTTAGGATGGCCTGTAGTAATTTAAGGCATTCCCCTATTTTCTCATGTGTTCTTTTTTCACGTTTGTAGCTGATATATTAGATTTAGAGGACTGTGTTTAAACACATTTCTGTTTCATGTGTCTCCATCTGGTGGCGATGAGCCGCAGCAAACTAGATGCTGCTCTTAAGGTTGCTCAGCAGAGTATTTTCTTTTCAAACGAAGTAAATATTTGGACACAGTAAGTACCTTCATGAGTATTAAAAGTAATTTCTTCCACGACCTCAGTTCTCTGTGAGAAGCTTTCAGTGCCGTCACCTTCAGGTTCCGGTTAACATCAAACATGTGCTCTCTAGTGGAAAAGAAACGTTATTACAAGCACATCTGCTAGAACACGTTTTAACAAGATTTGCATTTGCAAATGCTTCACAAAATTCCAGATCCAGATTCCTGGATGGTGAATTAATTAGTAAACTGAAGAGTCATGTTTGTTGCCTTGAGATATGCATTATGAAAGATCTCTTCCTGACAGATCAGCTTCATGGAATGACGGAGATTTATTGTCATTAATTCAGAAAGTAGTGGTTTCTGGAAGTTATTGTGAATGCCTCTGTGTTGTAATAAGTGACTAGCCTTAGATATTCATTAAAGGAATGGTTTGCACAAAAATAATCCATTATATTTTTAAGCGGAAAATAATTCATATTTAGTAAAGACTTATTATTGATGTTGAAGATATACAGGTTTCCATTCAAAACACAACAAGGACAAACTACCCAAGGGAAAAAAACACCAACATATTTCAAATACATTTATTTCATACTAGTTTAAATAACATGACATATTGCTTGAGACTTATTGATATAAAAAAGTGTAATTAAACTTTATTAAGCACCATGCACACTTCTTAATCCACTTTCAGAAATAATGGACCCTTTTAGGTACAAACATGTACCTTTTGAAAAGGTACCGCCTCTTGCTCTTGTACCTTTATTTCTGAGAGTGTATTAAGCCTAAAATGTGTTTTAATATTACTACTGGTGAGGATTGTATTATTTTTTTATTAAAATTGTTTGTTCCACTGTATCTGAAGTATACTTGCAATAGTTCCACTTTGGCACAATCAAATATACACCATCTTTAGTTAGACTTCTGCACAACATCTGCACAATTAAGCACAAAATTAGTCCAATTTAGCAGACTTCAAGTATATCAGTTTAGTATACTAAAAGTACAATTGCAATATGAAAACATATGTGTAGTTTACAATCATGAAGTAAATGTATTTCAAATACATTCACCAGGATATGCAATCTTCATTTCTTTATCTGCACAATCACCATTAGACCACACATTTTTGTTTTTTAACAATAAATGTACTTTTTATTTTACATGCAGACACTTATTTGTAGGGTTTTGTGGGGTGTTTTTGTCAAAGTACATATACTGTACATAATATAGAGAGTGTTTTTGCTCTTTATTTCTGGAAAAGAGACAGCAGAGGTGTGAGTCTCAGTGTTTTTTCCAGCCGTTGTAATCATCGTGACCTCACAGACAGAGTCCGAGTCAGCACTGAAAACATACTCAAATGACACGAACAACGTCAGCCACAACATCTCCGGCGGAGGAGAAATATGAAACACAAAAATGTTTGAGGTTCTGCTTCAGAGTCCAGCTAACAGAGCTTGAACAGGGTGAGGTGTTGTTTAGTCATGGGTTACAGTATATGGGCACAGTGTCAGCTCTATTATTCCAGCCATGAGAATGGAATATGATTAATATTGCCCCCAGGTGAGTATGAACTCAGCGAACCTTCACACTTTTTCCTCCTCACTCAACATGACTACCGGTTCAAGTTGACAAAGTTAAGTTTTTGACATTTGGGTCTTTATGAAATACATGCAGTGCCATTAAAGGGCAATGGCCAAATTTGTTATTCAGCCCAGATGCTCACTTTTTATCTCATTATAAACAACAAAGTGAATAAACGATGTAAATATGAGATTTATATGGAGTCTAGACATGGTTTCAGTGATTATAATGGATGAGAGAAGAACTTGCGCCTGACTAAAGTGATCAAGATCTCCAGCGATTATAAAGTGAGCTTTCTTTTGTATATAATCACAATATAATTTTTTATGCTACTAAAAGAAACAATGACTGCTCAGTCAACGGCTTGATTTTGCCTATGCATGGATATAGTCTTCATGAGTCTCCATATACCATTTATCACAGATGTGTCTTGAGAATTAACACAGCTACTTAAGTGTTGTCGCATCGTGTCCTTTTCCTTTCATTAAAAACGTGTTTCGTGTCCATGGTGACACAAACAATTATGCCCGATCATGACATGATCAGGCACTTTATTGAAATAAAACATCCACCTGACTGCATGCAACTTATTGTGTTTTTATAGCACAATGACCTCTTGTCAAAAGATCAAGGGAATTTTGATTTCTCAATTCATGACCCGTCAAGCAGAGCTGCTTCTGAGCTACTGTACACATACATGAGCACATTACCTTAGTTAATGTAAAACCATAACATGGTGGAAGGTGAATATAAAACATAACTTGGTGTTTCTTCAACAGGAAACTTTTTGTCCCAGTTAGAACCATGCTGAACTACATTTTTAGTTAAAAATATTCTAAACGAATTATTGCCTGTAATAAAAATCGACAAGCACCATGACAAAAAATCACAACCAGCAAGATTTTACCCTTTTGTTTTGTTTGTCAGTGTTTCGTAAGTTCTTGGATACTATATAGAGACAAACAGCGTCAGTAAAGTGCAAAGTTGAGAAAAGGTAGCTAAATTGCACAACATTTTATCATTATTGTGTAATATTTCCAATTGGGATATATTATTAAGTATGAAGATATTATTTAAGTGTGTGTCGTGCTTTAACAAGGGAAAAGAGACTGCCATGACAATAAATAATATCAGGGAAATTCCATTTGTGATTTTTTGGTTCAGAAAAAAGACAGATAAAAAAATCTTTTCATATTTTCCTTGGTTTCACGAACCTCTCACCCTTAGTTGTTTTTGCCCATCTTTCACTTTTTCTGTGGGTAACAGAGGGACCTTGTGTCAACATCATGGTGTTTTCACGCGCTTATTCTGACCTCAATCAGACCATTATGTCATGTGGAGAAATGCAAAGTCAAGGTGGTATCCAGGAGAGTGAGTGCCCTGGGTGGGCCAGACCTCCACATTAGCTGCACGTCATCCAACCGTCCTCATTCCAAGTCCTGTTTCACCACCTTCTATCTCATATAGCAGGTCTTCGCCTTCAGTCCAACATTTTATGAAACCGAAAACATGGTACACTTAATGAGGGTGTTAAAAGAGATCACTCATAATGAAAAAGAGAGAAAAAAATAACCCATAAATTACAAAAACACTTGTGTCGTTCCAAATTCCTAACCTTTTCTTTCTTCTGTGGAACACTTAAGGGAAAGTTCTGAAGGAACGCTCTTTTAATACAATAGAAGCAAATTTAAGAGCTTTTAAAAACCAGAGGGCAGGATTTTCATTGAGCAATGAGAGACGTTTCATTTTGTTGGACACACATCGCAAGCACAAAAGCTTTTTTGGACAACCTTTCTGGTTGTATTTAGAGCTTGATAGCCTCTGGTTATTTTGCTTTTTGGTTACACTTTATTTTGATGTACACTTTAGACATTCTACTAACTATGAGTCAAGTCACTTTTATTTATCAAGCGCTTTTAACAATACAGATTGTGTCAGAGCACTGAACAGTATCAGATTGGAGAATGGAGTCTTAGTAATGTATAATGACAAGATTAAACACTACATTTGGCATTTCGTTATTGAATGGAGATACGTCGTTGTAAATCAGCTCATTGCGAATCAGATCTTTGTAATCAAATCTACGATAATTGCTTGAAATACTAAGCAACTAAGCAAGCCAGAGGCGACAGTGGCAAGGAACCAAAACTCCATCTGTGAAAAAATGGAGGAAAAAAACCTTGGGAGAAACCAGGCTCTGTTGTCTCTGGCCAGACGAAACCAGCACTTTATTTCCAGTTCAGTTTTAAACGCAGCTATGTCTGATTGTCTAAAGGACTTATAAGTAACTAGATGTCAACTACATGTCAACTAATTCTCATTCTTTTACAACTACAACTCTCAGAGTAAGGGTAGGTTTATGGTCAGTAGAATAAGTTGACATGCGCTTGTAAAGTTTCTGATAGTCAGTATGTTATGGACTCTTCAAAATAAAGTGTTAGGAGATATTAATCAGGCAGACTACTTATACTCTAATGACTGCTAGTTGACATGGAGTTACAAAGTTACTTAATGTTAGTCGAATATCTAAAGTGGGCTATTGAAGCGTTACCTGCTATTGTGTGAGAAGGAACAGTTGGGACATTCTGTGTAACATCTCCTTTTGTGTTTCACTGAAGACAAAATGTATACAGGTTAAGACAAAACAGGAGAGGGATATATATAATGGTGGAATTGTGATTCTTGGGTCAACTATTCCTTTAAGGAGAGCTGAGTGTGAAGTTAGGACCAACAGTGTTGTAACTTGAGCTTTTTTATTAATCATTTTTTTCAGCAGCCACGTACAGTAGTTACTGTGTGTGAGTCCCTCCCTTTGAAACTGGTAACTGCGATTATAGATATGTATAGGTAAATGCCTTTATAGCAGCTGTTTTTAAAAAAAATTTTTTTTTTATTGTAACAGTTAACTATAATAACCCCTGCTCTCTTGTGACATCTAGTGGTTGAAAATATTATATAAGAGTCGCCGTAGCCTTTGATTTCCATAATATGGAAGAAAAAAATCCTATGGAAATCAGTGGCTACTGTCTATTTTTTGGTTGCCCATATTCTTCAAAACATCCGCTTTTGTTTTCAACAAAAGAAAGAGATTCATATGGTTTTGAGACGACAGAAGGGTGATCAAATGTTTCTAATGTTTTTTTCTACTTTTACTGAACAGGAAAGCTAAATCAAGCCGGACAGCAGGAATCAGGGAAAAAGGGGAAAAGTACTAAGTTGCTTTAAAATGTTTTACATTATTTCTTCTTGTGACTCATAAGGCTAAACTAATAATTTTTTACATAGATGACATGAATGCATTCCAGTCTTGTCTCTACACAGCAGGAATAAAATCTATTTTCCAAGAGCAGATGAGCAGAGAGCAAGAGCTGTTGCTCTGAAGGACTTAAAAATAGAAAGTGGTCAGCATCCTGTCTTATATCACCCGCTGCTGAGACGAGCGTCCCATCAATCCACTTGGCCTCACTTTCCTTCACAGCAGGCAGACGGTCGTGCCGTATATTTCATATTCCTGTTTCATAAGATGCTGACCCACTGCCTGGAACATCTGCGCAGCTCGAGAGAAGAAATGGCAGATCAGGTCCATCCCCAAGGACCGGGTTTGAGGCGTAGGATACGTAAAGAAATGAAATGTTGCAAGCAGGCAAAAGCATTAAGAGAATGATTAAGTTTTTCAAGGTTACAGGAATGGAAACAGCCAGTCGTACGGTAGCGGTGACTTTTAAAATATGATTACTCACTTTCACCTGGACAGCTATAAAAACAGTTCACTTGTGCATTGGGGTTATTCTGAGGTAGGGCTCTTTACAGTAACTTCAACCTTCATTAGCTAGTTCAGGTGTGCTTATTTCCACCTGGTCTCATGGCATAAATGTACCTGGGTGCATTTTTTGTTGAGACACGAAATACGTACCGATAAGTATATATCACCACAGTTTCCAAAAGAAATCAACATTAGAGGCAGTAAAACTTTGACACCTTTTATTCCTTTTCACACAGCTTTACAGAGTTTCGATTAACAAAGCGTGAAATTGCATAAGATTTTAAAATTGATGCTTTTGTACATTACTATCACACATATCCAGCTACATATCAATGGGTTTCCATAGACAGGTTTGTCTGGCTTTTATTGACAGTCCACGGATATTTAATGTAATAAAAACACAGCAATGCATACCTATATCAATGTGATATAAATGTGCCAGGGTTCATGTATTGAATCTGTTTTAGCACCACTCATGCAGTAAGGCAAGTAAAAATGGCGTGGTACATATTTTTATGAAACCAGGTTGGAGCTTATCTCTGCAGGAAAGTGGCCCTCTAGGGGACTGTACCATTAAGCTAACTCGGCAAACTTGGCTTCAAGCTCACTTTGGAGCTTGTGCAATTAAAATGCGACATCAGCGGCGTACAGAAAATCACGTTCACTTCTCGCAGGAGAGTCAGCGTTGACCTCACTTCCAATTAAGATTAAGAGATGGTTATGAAAATATGAACATGCATTTTCACAAAGAAAGATGAATGAAAAAAGATCTGGATTTTAAAGCTTATTACATGTTGTCCATGTATACAAATTCAATTAAAAGCATATTTATTTTAAAATTAAAATTGTGTGATGATGTTTAATGGATTAAGGGTATGATACAAGATATAAATGTTAAATAAGGGTAACAATTAAGTTAACTTGCATATTACTAAGATGTTGGGTGTTTATTAATACTTATAAAGCACGTGTTAATATCTTATTTTGCGTGATCATATTCTAGATCCCTTACTCCACCCCCAAAACTATGATACTAACCAGTAATTAGAAGCAAAGTTGGAGGTTATTGAGGAGAAAAGTTATACACTGAAAAAAAAGCTGCTAAATTTAAGGTAAGTTATTACAAACTATTTATATGAGCGTGATTTAAATAAAATGAGTCAACTAAATTAATTTAAATGTAGCTAAAATTAATTGATTGCAACCACTTAGCTTAAAAAAAATCTTATACTGTGAACTGAACTTTAATTTGGAGGGAAAAAAAAATTATAATAAAGAGACTTTATTACATCAGAGGTGTCACACTGCTTACAGCTGGTCCAATTTCAGGTTGAGATCTCTCACCAGAACAATGGCAGACGCAAAGCAAGTTAGACTTGAATGCTGGTCAAAGCCAAGCCAGTTTCTTGCTGCCTGGGTTGACACAATCTTGGCTATAGCAACCTAAGTTGGCTTCATGGTATAGACCTCAGGACCAGAGTTAAGGAGCTTCATTCAAAGATGATAAATGGTTGTAAATTAAAAACCACTAGAGGTCAGTATTGTTTGAAAATATGGTCACACTGTAGCTCTGTGCAATTTTGAAATTATTAATTATATCATAGTTTAATATGCAGGGACATCTACATGTTGATCTATCTGTATATGGTCACTAAAAACATTTCTCTGTTTGTTTTAGCATTTCTATCATTCTTATGTTTGAGTTAGGAGTGTGTGTATTTGTCCAACCAAAGGCAGTTTTGGAGGTGTGTTCAGGAAACCCACTTTTGTAATTGCTATATAAAAGGTATTAAGTTAGAGAGAAATTACCAATTAAACACAGGTTTAATTTATGGCTTCTACAATGTGTACTTCAACTGATTCAGTGATTACAGAGACTTAATAAAGAAGACATTTCAGAGCCAGTAAGACCAGCAGAAACATTGATGACATTTAAAAGCCTAAGGACAATACTCTAATAACAAATGTTACAAATCCCAATTCCTTGCTGTCTAGAGAATGTGATAAGTTTAGCTAGGCATTGTTAACTGCAGCATACAAATGTGAAGCTTTTGCAATCAAACTGTCAACTTTTTCATGACTCAGTCACTGACACCAGCCTGTCTTTTGTTGTTGAGCGAAATCTAAAAGAGCGTTCTGAATTCCAGAGGAGAATGTTAGGAGAGAACACAATGAAATACCTGTAGCAGTCAGTCGCTCTCGGGTGTTTGATGTGTCTCGCCCTGCCAAACATCTCAGGCCAGTATGAGAGCGTTAAGTGAATAAGGAACAGATGAGAAAATAACTTGATGAAAAATGACCCACAAATCTGGAAGCAAGTTCTTGCAGTTCTTGTTCTAGTAGCACGTGTTTTGCAAAGGATTCTGTACATCCAGCCGGTTGGTATCTCAGAATAAACCCAGACCCGAAGAGGTTTATATTATTTTGTGATAACAAATGGCCGGATGTACATGATGCCACTTATTATAAGGCAACTTGACTTATAAGTAAACACTTAGACACAAAATATTGATTTAGTTGAGATATTTTATTAGCTATTTTAACACAAAGCTTCCATGAAGAAAAACAGTTCCTAAAGCTTTGTACAGGCATAAGGTACAGTGATTTCACTAATTACACATAAATTATAAAGACAGGGCGATAACTTGTTTATTTGAGAAGAAAGAAAAATATTACCATAGGCCTGTAATTAATACTGTTTTAGTCGATAATTGAGGCAGATGGCAGCAGTTGAGTTTGTGTTATAGCAGTTGGGAAAAGTTACTTTTTTGTTTTTCTTGCAATATTGCATTACTCTTTAAAAAAGCAGCTTAATTGGGTTACTTACTGTAGTTACTCTGGTAACACTTTATTTTACCTATTAGTTGCTTAGTAGCATGCATATTACTAGAATATTAGCCATTTATTAGTGCTAATTAAGCACATAATAATGCCTTATTTTATATCCCTAATCCTACCCAATACCTAAACTTAACAACTACCGCACTAACTATGTCACATTTCATGTTTGTTTAGTTATGTTTAAACTCTGTGTTTTTGCATTCTTGGTTTAGTTTCGTTTTCATTGTGTTAGTTTCTGTTCATGTCTTCCTTCCTGTTTGCCCTTATTTGGATTTCCTGTCATTTGTGTCATTATTAGTTGATTGAGCCCTACCTGTTTCCAGCACCTGTATTGTGTTTAGTTCATTTACCCCTTGTGTATTTATACCATGTCTTTTGAGTTCTAGTTTGTCCATCAATGAATGTGTTACCTTGTATGTATTCTCCTCGTTTTGATTTATGATTAAAAGACGTTGTTGTTGCTAGTTACGATCTCCTGCGCTCTCCTTCGTTCACCCATCTAACGTGACACACTGTGAGCAAATGACCAATTTCAGCCGCAGCTTCAGAGTCTAGGGGGCAGGCGCTTCAGATTCTAGAGAGCATTTCATTGGTCAAAAGATTTGATGAGAAACTGAAGTATGAGGTGACTTTAGAAAAACTTTGATCTGTTGGTGGACGTAACAGAACATCATGTTTTGAACGCTTATATCTTTTAAATGTGAATTTTGTCACTGTTTTGGAGCACACAGCCTTATGGACAACCTTAAGACTAACATATTGATACTTGTGTTCCTAAATTGTGTTTTGAGGACAAACTAAGATTTTATGGGTTTGAAACCACATGGGGGTAAGTGATTTATGATAAACATTTATGATAAAAAGCACATCCATTCATTTTACAGACATTTCTGTTAGCCATAAAGCACAATGATTTTTTTTTCCCCATTCTCTCATGGATGGGGTTTTGGTTCCTTGCCGCTGTCGCCTCTGGCTTGCTTAGTTGGGGAC
>JAUCMU010000042.1:2692203-2703761 GCA_032275025.1 Enteromius treurensis | reverse complement strand
ACTCAAACGAGGGAGACACACCTGAACAGAATAGACAATTAACAGAAACTGGGTCACAGGGAAGCACATGGGGAGAATAGATCAAAACACGGAACATACACAAATGGGGATGTTACAATTAATCTAATTTATATTATATATAAATAAATATTTCATGCACGTGTTTGTATTTATAAGTAGCCGACATAATAAACATACACAGTATATACACATTTATAAAGTTAAAAAAACTTGTATTTTGGATGCAATTAATTGTGAAAACATTTAACTGAGAGACTTATTTCTTATGTTTTCTTGTATTTGACTTTAAAACAGAAAGCATTTTAAGTGGTGGTTCCAAATGAAAAGTCACTTTTGTCCGGTTAATCACTCCTGTGCACATGCTCAAATCTGCGGATATTAGGATCATTTACAGGTGCATGTTTGGGCATGTCTGATCTGGAAAAACACAAGTATAAATCCACAGACATGGATGCACTGTGTATTTGAGTGAATTTGTCTTACACACCTAACCATAAAAGCCTCAAAGGGAACAGGAATGGTTCTTTACTAACCAAGACATGGCTTTACACATCATTGCAAATGGCCTGTCAATCATCTTCTTCAGCTGTCTTTTTTTTCCGGGTAAATCTCCATGCATACCTAACAGAAACATAAACATACATGTCTCTATGAGCTAATTCTTTCAGTTAAATTCCACTCATACCCTATTCACTGAATCCAGTGTGAACATATATCACAAACTAATGTGTGAAAAGTGAAGTTTTGCCACTGCCCCCTAAAACTTAAATTCCTCTTATAAAAACCATCCAATTGTACAGCTTCCTTTATAAGATTTTGATCACCCCCAATGGCTGGGTGGCAGTATAGGTCATAAACCCTACCCTCAACATGTAAACAAATAGGACATGAGCCAAGCAAAAACAAGTACACTTCAAATAAATATTTCCTAAAATTGTTTCCATATAGTTCTTTTCATATTTTCCATATATTTTCTTGTAAGTTGCTATAAAAATGGGGTGTGGCATCATGACAGTGTGTTTGTGACTGGATCTGCATCACATGATCACTAATGCACAGACACCTGCCCAAATGAGATCATCAACACATGATGACAGTGGCCATACCTGGGACATTTAACTTCACTTTTCAAAAGATGCATCATCTGTCATTTATTTTTTCCTTTTGTTTGTTGTTTGATCTCAACAGTAACATGTGGGACAGATTTTGTGTTGTACCCTTGCACGTGTGCTCACTAAACATCAAACTTCATATAAGCAGGTTTGGACTGTGAAAAGACTTAAGGAATCAGACTTGTTTAGAACATGCTTGATGATGCATTTAGTGTGAATCTCTGGTTAAATTGCTTTCATTCAAAAGCTTGTAAGAGAAGATGGTGGTCTTTCTAAGCAGCACAACACAGTCTGCTGTCTAGACCTGTGCTTGAAATTAAAGAAACACTTCACCCCAAAATGCAAATTTAGCCATCATTTACTCTCCCTCATGTAATTTCGAATCTGTATATGTTTTCGTCTTATGTTGAACACACAAGAAGATATTTCTACTTAGTCAGTTGGGGCCAACAACTGTATGGTTCTTCTTGTGTGTTCAACATAAGACAAAATTGTCCTAAGTGTCAATTTTTCAAAATTGAGATTTACATATTAAATGAAAGCTGAGTAAACTAAATGTAAATACACCCATTGATGTATGGTTTGTTAGTATAGGACAATATTTGAGATACAACTATTTTAAAATCTGGAAGTGTGCAAAAATATTGAGAAAATCCCCATTAAAGTTGTCCACATGAAATTCTTAGCAATGCATATCAATAATCAAAAAATAAGTTCTGATACATTTTACAGTAGGAAATTTACAAAATATCTTCATGGAACCATGATATTTACTTAATATCCTACTTAATTTGGCATAACAGAAAAGTCTATAATTTTGACCCATACAATGTATTTTTGTCTGTTGCTACAAATATACCCCAGTGACTCAAAACTTATTTGTGGGTTTGGTGGTCCAGGGTCACATATACAGATTGGAAACAATATGATGTCGAGCAAATTTTCATTTATAGATAAAGTAGCTCCTTTTCCACTGGATTTAATGGGATCCAGAAAACCTATGAAACAGGTGCTTGGAGGGGAGGGGTTGATAAATGAGAGGGATTTGTGTCGTCAGATGAAAAAAGGGTAGCGTAGATGGCAAGTGCTTTTATTTGAAATAACTTACTCCAGAGAACGCATGCTAAGAAAGTAAATACGATCCATTCTGATTTCATGTTGACTTTAGGAGACCTAGGCTTAAAGGAATTACGGAATCTTGCCATTTAGTCTTTTAAATCCAGTTCTTTAATTTGTGAGGCTGAGCTCCCCATCATCCGGTGTCAACAAAGCAGACGTCATTGCCTCGTGGCTGCTCAAGTAGATCCTCGGTAATGCCGTTTCACCCTGTACCTGTGTCACCATCCAGCTTAGCAAACAGAAACTTGGCAAAAGCTTCCAGTAGCCCACCTGTTGTTGCTACTGGGATCCTTGTGATGAAAAGGTCCATATTGTTGCAGCATTTCAAGCATGTCAAGGGCTCCTTCCAGGTGTACCCAAGAGTGAGCTGGAAGCAGCCCAGCAGATCCCTATCTCGCTAACAACTCGCTGCCAAAACAAAAATGTGTAAGTGGTGGATAATCATGCCAAGATTTGTGTTTCATCTGTGCTATTTATGTTATGTTAATGACTCATCATTCTTTGGGTGTCAATAAATGGTATGTCCTTGAAGCCAGCGCAGATTAGATTTAGAGTCATATACTGTATGTTGTCTTCACTGCTTGTCAATAAAAAGCATTCCGACAAGATGGACAACCTTTTCTCTTTTGCTCTTGCCAAAACAAATCTCTCATCATGATTTATAATTTCCAATCATTCATTATTTTTTTATCTTATTAAAAGTTTCACCTAGATCTTGTGAAACATGTCAAGATTGAATAAAAATAATAGACCTGTATTTGCTCACTGCCAGTGGAATCTATCATGTCATTGTAATAAAGATAGCCTAATAGAGAGGGTGGCAAGTGGTCATGAAAAACTCAAATATGCAAATCGGTGATTTATTACCTTTGTGTGACAAATCAACACAGATTTGCTTTTCTTCATCCAACTCCGTAACAACATCTACCTCCACTGCTCTTCTTTGGCACTCGTTGATCACTGTTTGTGCCGCCAAACTTTTTGACATTTAACCCTAATGACCTTGGCCTCTGATGTAAATCTTGTACAGATAAATCCTCCATCTACAAAATAAATAGATATACAGTACATAATGCTTACATAATAATAAAAACGTTAGTATTGCAGTATCACTGTATTTCAGCAAACCTGCCTCTACAATGGTTGCTTGATGGACTCCTGCGCTGTTTTCTTACTTTGCTGAACCTGCAACAATTTTAATTTGTTCCTTCAACATTATTCAAGGGTGATCTTTCTTCTTCTTTATTTGTTTTTAAGCACATTCTCTGCCAGTTTTTTTCTCTTAAGAACTGGTATTTGGTAACAAGTGCTGAAGACACCTTGGTGTGTTTGTCTGTAGTATACCTGAAAATAGAGAAAAACATTTTACCCTCTTAATTCTCTAAACTTACTGCACTGTGGAAATTACCAAATGCAGGTGCACATCTAATCAAACGGACTTTGTCTTGTCAAAAAAAAAAAAAAAAAAATCAGTGTTGTCAAGTGGCTTTTTTGGGGCGCTAATATGTTGCTGTTAAGAAGCAATAGTTAAAAATAATTAGTAAAGGTGCCCACATATCTTTTTAAACACATACAGTAGTAGTAACTTACTCATGGAGTCTGCGGTCTTGCCTGCATCTCAGTCTTCAGGTTTTCCTGTAGTCTTATTAATTTAACTTAATCCTTCATTTTTTTGGGAAATATTTAAGATTTCGTAGTCTCAGTTTGGTTCATTAAAATGTCTCCATCAATTTCAGTCTCTGACAAAGCCATAAAATTCATTAAGTTGGAGTTATAAAGGCCGTTGTACATACAAAAAGTATTATTTTAATTCAACATACTAACCTTATCTTGATAAGGACAACAATATCTCTTTTGAGAATTGATGATAATAGTGTCCTGCTGTCGTCCAGGTTGAGTTCAAATGAAGCAATCAATGCAGCTCGCAGTTTATAGCGAAACGTTCATATTAGCACTTTAAAGTTCTCTTTTGAACTCCAAAGGTTCAATCTCTTCTAAGAGTGAATGGTATTTGTAAGTACAAATGTGTAAGTAGTGAAATGGGTAGGTTTAGGGGTATGTAAAGTGGGAGGAGTTGGATCTGGAGTTGGTGTAATACCAGTATACTTAAATGTTAACTCCTCAGGAACTGTCCACTTAATATAATATAAGCGCTGTTACACGTTTGTACTTGCATGTGATTTGTTGCATCTGAGTAGTTACACAAATATTAGAGCTGTAGATACTATGTACTTACACTGTGGTTACATACTATATACGCATCTAGTTACTATGTACGTACACAGATATTGGGAACACAACACATAGTGGAACCGAAATCGTTAAAAGTTTAAAGTCTTATTAACTCAAAAATGTATTTTATGTCAACATTTACTCTTCTCCTAAACACGAGTTGGTGTTTTATAGCAAACATCAAAGAAGATATTTTGAAGAATGTCGAATGAAGTCAGTGGGGACCTTGATTTCCCACATTTGTAAAAAAAACCTTCTTTGGTGCTCAACAGAAAGGAAAATTCACACTTGATTGGAACAGCTTGAGGAAAACGATGATTTTCCTGTATGAATGATGAACTATGCCTTTAACATTATGGAACATGAATAATGGGAAAAATATTCATGTGTTGGTTGAGCGTGCTCAATATCTTTCATCAGCTCGGAGTTTTTCTCCGAAATTAAAAAGTGTAGAGAACAGCCAGATGCGGTAGAAGAAAACCGGCACATTTATTTCATTTCAGATGTACCACGATTATAAGTGCGCATGCTTAAACACAATCTATTAGCTTTCCTATTACAGAAAACGTAAATAATTAAGCCAGACTTTCAAAATCCAGCTGCCCAGTCAGTCCCCCGGCTCTCTCTCTCTTTCTCTCGTTCTGTTCTGTTCTAAGTGAATGGGAGGGGCGCAGAAATCCTCGGAGTGTATAAGAAGTGCCGTTCTCACAAGTAGGGATTTTACACAGCAACTCAGGACGAACGAAATGAGCTGCCCCAGAGCCGCTACAAAATGCTGGATGGACACCTTCTCCTGGGATGGTTATCATTTACCATTATAGTGCATCTGATCAGCTTGCCTGGACCGTGCACAGCTTACTTCGGGTAGGCAGAGGAACTCTTCCTCAGTCTTTACATGTTTTTCAGAGCTTCACGAATAGACAAGTTAGATCAGAAATTTATGAATCAAAAATCATAAAACAGACAACACGGTCTAGGAACTGTTAGGCTATTTAAAGTTCTCTCCACGACAACCTGTAGAGTTCAGATATAGTCTGAGTGATGTTCGCTTTAGAGCATGTTTGCATTAAGTCTGCGGTTAATCACTTATGTATAAATTCAATAAATTTGCCCTTATTTTACAAGTTCTTTAAATAGCGCGTATCCGCGCATTTCTCAAAGTCTCATTTCAGTTGCGCGTTTTGCATGGCAGGTACTAGCCGGTCAGGTTCGTCTTTTTCATAGATGCTTGTAGAAGAATGAAAACAGACACGAGCGGCTCTCAACAGCTGTTAACAATAAAGCTACGAAGATCTCTAACCTGGTGGCCAAAACGTCTGTTCAGATCGCAGATAATATTTCTTCATCCAGCATAAACAGTCGTTTTGGCACCCTCGCTCGCTCACTAAGTTTAATAAGCGCAAGTTCAAGAATGTGTGTTGAATTTACAGTTTCCCCAGTTCCCCCTATAAACAATCCCCCAGCATAATTTTAATTGAGGTAATTGTGATACCGCGGGAACGCCTTTGGAATATGTTTCTCTATGACGCGCGCATTTCTGCTTATTGATATTCTTCCATTACGCGCGAAACGTGTTTAACTTTTAATCATCGTCTTTAAATCATTGTCACTTGTTTCAACAATTGTGAAACCGAGTTTGGAGGGTAAAAGAAGAGTGGCCGACTGCAACGAATGTGTTTTATATACATGCACAAAATATGGAAGTTGAGTGCATGTAATCCAAAACTATTGGACGTAATCCACATACAGGTGTGCTTTTTTGATGCCCTCCCAGAATTTGTAGTGATGCAAAAATTTTCCCATTTGACAACTGCTCAGAAGTTCATGACACCGTCTCATTATTTCTCTTGGCTCAACAGTGATGGAAGATTCTATGTAAAAAGGTGTGCTAAGGAGAGGATATTGTTAGGGCAAATCAAGGGCCAGGGCGGGAGTGGCTCCCTCAGGCCCCATTGAACATTATGAAGCAGTAAACCGGTTTGTTGGGCTGCAGTGGTTGCAGACTGGGTCTAAACCTATTCTACCCCCTCTTAGGAAGTCAGTAAATTTAATAAATGCTGGCCTGCGCTCGCATGGGTGGGACAGTACTTCACGTAAAGATTTATAGCCTCCATTATTTGATCTGAAAGATTGTTATCAATTGGAGTTAGCCTCTTAAGAATACTTTCCCCTTGTTTTTTTGGCACATTTTATGGAAAACGATAAACTGCGATGTCTGATAATGAGCAGATATGCAGTGTCAAGAGGCTGTGCCTAATAAATGTCTTGATATTTTTAACATTCAATTTGTCACGCGTATGTGAGGCTAACTTGCCATTGTTTAAAGGTACTCAAACCTTTGCCAGTTTCAGGACTCTGCCGACTTTGACGGAAACTGCTTGTACTTCCATGTTATCGGGTCATGCAAACAATCTATAGGAAACTCATTAGTGATATACTTCACTATGGGTGTTCTTATCTCGCACCATGAGTGTTAATTTCCAACGCTGATAGGGGTGTCGTTTTCTAGGCTTTTTGTTGAACTCTACAGTCAAAGAGGGGGGTGACTCCTCAAGGCAAGGACGCAATCGCAAATCAAACAAATCATTTCAACCTTGTGCCAGAAACAGCACGAAACCATTACCTTCTGACATGTTGTCACACTTGCTTCCACTAACGTGCAAATAAATACCTTCCATGAGGCGAATGCATCTTCTGGCCACTGATTTACTTAAATAGAGGGTCAATGTTGCATACCCAATTTCCCCAGTGCGGTGGAGCATATGTGAAACTTAAACACAGTCTCTGTTTGACCTCGGTCTGTGTCTCTGAGGGTTGGGTGGGATTCCTTGCTTAGTTGAGCCGCTGCTGAAATTGTCATCCTGGCCACAAGAATGCAAAGCTTTAGTTTTTACCAGCCGTCCCCTCCAGACTGTAGCGGCAGGTGCCCAGTGTTTATTTCAGCTGAATCTCATTCAACAGCAGTCGCAGGGAGACCTGGTTCAGTTGGTTGGGGTCAAAATGGTTGGTGGAACAATGCAGCAATACGGGGGCTGCACACCTTTTTTTGGTCTAGATGTAGAGCTCACCTCAAACAGCCCGAGGGGTGAAAGGGGAAGAGGCTACGTGCTGGGAAAACACAGGGAAAATAAGCCCTGAATATCCATGGAATGAGATTCTTTTGTACCTGGCTTTGACAAGTTTATGCAGATCTCCCGACGAAGCCAGCCTGGGGTCACATGTGGGGAACCTGAACTGAAATTAGAGTTAAGACTGATATGTGAGAAGCTGGTAATTGCCACCTAAATGTAAATTATATATATGTGTTTACATACAGTTGCATTGCTATCCCAACAGTAAGTTATGATAGGACCTGCTAACAAGGAACTATTATTTATCAGTTGATACGTGTCAGACACTTTATTTTAACACCAGCTGTTGCTCACGTGTTCTGTGTTGAAGATGTTAAAGATGCATGTGCATTATAACCTTGTAATAAGGTCTCGACCTGGTCTGGTTCTTGTGTAGCCAGAACAGTATTTCTTTAGGAATCCCTCAGACTCTATACCTTTTGCATTTGTAGATCTACAGTGAAAGCTGTGCATCACTTTTCATGTAATTCATCTGTCACTGATTTCGTTAACTAAATGGGTCATGTTTTGCCAGGACCTGTCCATCAGTAGGTGCAGCGGTACTTGCAGTGCCTGGTGTTTCCACCAGGGGGTGGAGTCACTACTGTAAAAGCGCCTGCTCTTCAATCATCGTCTGCTGCTTTATGAAACCCTAGCACAGTGGGAAATGAGTGGCAAAAACAGATACTGTATGAGCGCAGAGAGCTGCATGACGAGAAGATCAACAGAGCTGCAGTTTTATTCAAAGGTAGTTGTGGTCAGTTTGATCTGTTTGCGATGGCATTTTTTGGCCGCGACTCTTTTAGGAAAGCCCCTGTACAGAAGCAGTTTGCTGCATAAGACTTCAGATTAAATCTCCCGACTAGACTTGGGCTCGGGAATGTTGATGAGAGCGGCTGCCTGAGCTGCGGTGGATCGCCTTTCAGTGCCAGAGAATAGCAGTGTCTGCAACTGAAGATCCTCACATCTGACCACTTCCTACACACACCCACAGACATTTCACCAAATCGCATGCATGTTTTCTTTACGTTGTTTCGCTGAACCGTCACGTGATGGTCTTTTCCAAAGGTGCAGTGTGTCATTGCTGGACAGCTTAACACAGTGCAGCATTTCCACTATAAACACACTTACGATTATGAACGCTGCTTTGGCTCGCATGACATTTCAAGTAAGCGCTTGAAAAACATCAATCCGTGTCTTTATATTTCTACCGGTTTGTTTTTCCTCAATGGCTTTCTCGACAAGCTGTGAGAATGGCTTCTCCCGCAGGAGTCATCCCAACCCTGCCTTGATTATATGGTATTATTGCTCTGGGGAATGTCTTTAAATGTGTTTGGCACACTTGCATCCAAACGGCTCAATATTCTGGTAGTATGGCTCCGACCACAGTTTGGAGGTCTGCCTCGATTTTTTAAGAGAGGGCGGGTCCGCTCCTGCCATAACCCAGTCAGCGGTGCGTTTTGTAGATATGTAGGCTGTTGTTGGGAATGCAGTGATGGGCAGCGCAGACAGGAGCGCATTGCCAGGCAAAACCGGAAAGCCAATATGCAATCCGAATAGCTTTTGGTGGTCAAAGATTGATGAAATGACGTTAATTAGTGGCACCACCATGTCATGTGTTTTCCGTCTCCCACCACAGGCTGTTTTCCGCCACAAAGGGCTTTGGGTGGACTCCGGGCCAAAATGATCAGTGACTACGGCCAAGATTAGAAGACTGAAAAACCATAAGATGACTGTAAAATCCCTGAGCTATGAACCATACATGCACATTTATTACGTGGACTGGGTGTTGATGTCAAGACAGTAGGCAAGACAAACCAAGAATGCACCTCGAGTTTGTGCTTTTTCTGCTTCATTATGCTTGCATCAAACTTGGAGTTTTTAATTAAAGCTGTTTGCCTTTTCTTTCAGCCTGCCTGCATAACGTGAGCAAACAAACAAAAACACACAACCACAGATGAATGTCTCAATAGATGGTTTTGGCTGGGGTTGTTTATGCGCACAAATCAGTGTTTGGTCTTTAAAACTGAACAGTGGAACAATCTACTGCTAAATTCTATATATTTTTTTTTTATATATTATAGAAGTACTTCAATTGGTGCTTCTAAGCATCAGTAGTAGTTGTGGTAACACTTTATTTCGATAGTTCACTTTAGACAATCTACTTACAGTAAGTAACTTTGTAACTACGTGTTAACCAGCAGTCATTAGAGTATTAGTAGACTGTCTCCTTAATATCTCCTAACACTTTAGTTTGATGGATCCACAACATACTGCATACTGACTTTCAGAAAGTTTATGTCAACTTATCATACTAACCCTAAACCTACCCTAACAGTCTCCTCTGAGAGTTAGTAGACACATAGTTGAGATTTAATGAGAATTAGTTGACATGTAGTTATAAAGTTATTTTTAGTTAGCAGAATGTCTAAATGGAATATCGACCATAGTACTTCTACACTTCGATTTCTCAAGCGTCTCTAATATGTAGGAAAATATATATAATCTCTGTCAGCACTCAGTAAATATAAATAACCAAGTAATATAGCTTGCATTTTAAGATGATTTGGTTCCTCAAGGCACCAGCTGCAGTACTTGTAACTAAGGTCCACTTAGTCTTTATGGGAGTCTTTAATATGTAGAAAATGCTATATAATTTCTGTCAGCAGCAAATATAAATAACCGTAACTAATATAGCTGTCATTTTAAGATTAATTGGTTCCGTAAAAGACATTTCAGTCTTCTGTTTGGAACGAAGATGATCAATGTATCAGCGCACCCATAGAATCAGTGTCATAGATCCTGTGTCATTATATCGTCACACAACTTACAACAAGAACCATAAATGCTACGTTACTAAGCCCTGCACTCAAAGCATGTCAGGATTCCCATCTCCCCGAGTCCATTTTTATGCTTTTATGGTCAGGAAAAACACATCATTAAGGGCTATGTTTGCATGCTTTTAGAAAAGGCTTTTAGTGGAAGCCCAAATGAGAGAGTGGAGCAGCTCTCGTACCTGTCACTGGGTGCTGGGGTTCTCAGTGCCATGGTGTGAGGTCGATAGGTAGAGTCATGTGGAGCTCTGTGGTGCACCCATGCTGTGCCAGTCACACAGTCACCATCGCTGAGCAGCTGACCTGTGTCGAGCCCCGTGGTTAAACCTCTTATTAATGCTAACCACACGCACGGTACTGTACGCTCCAACCTTCTGTGTGTGTCTTACTCTACTACCCCTACATGTGTGGTTAAGATATTGTGTCCTGTTCATATTGTTTCTCATAAGCACCATTGAGATTAGAGTGAAGGGAGACTATTGCTGTGCTGCTTCTCAGGCTTCCTACAGTAAATACATTAGTCTCATAATGTTGTGAATTCAAAAGATAACTTATGGCTTTATCTGTCAAGTTAACATGCTTTCTTGTCACATGAAACATACCGGGACTGTATGTTCCGAAGACACTTATATGATGCCTTTTACTATAAGTGCACACATTTGGATTCCTGTAGAATGGTGAGGCAT
Source organism: Enteromius treurensis (assembly GCA_032275025.1). Lineage (NCBI taxonomy): Eukaryota > Metazoa > Chordata > Actinopteri > Cypriniformes > Cyprinidae > Enteromius > Enteromius treurensis. Next base: position 2,692,647 of record JAUCMU010000042.1, on the reverse strand, counting down.
ATTTATTTGCAACACATTTCCCACATTCAGGTAGCTTCATTTGTGGGAGACACTTTATTTTGTTGCAAGTGTCTACTAGTCATTGAAGTATTCATAGAGCGTCAATATCTCCTAACAGTGTCTACTGTCTATGAGTAACTTATTTGCAACTATAGTCAACTCAGTGTTTATAACCTAACTATCTAATTACACTAATACTTTTATGCAGGGGCGGAGTGGCCATCGGGACGGTCGAGACTTTTCCCGGTGGGCCAGCAGCTGCGAGGTGAATGCGACCGCCCGCCTGAGCTTAATAGAATCAATGACATTACTAAAGTCTCTGCGAATAACATCTGAATACTCCCCTTTCCCACGTGCCACAAAGATCCAACCAATATTTATATCAGTTGCTCGCGCTCTATGTCTTTGTCATGGTTAGGTTATCCTGCAGAACATGGTCACAAT
>JAUCMU010000042.1:2663518-2687716 GCA_032275025.1 Enteromius treurensis | reverse complement strand
TGCATCTTAACACAGAACAATGACACTGACATGTTTTAAGATATGTCAGAGCAAGATATTTTCATCTGAGACAGCTCGAACATGCAATTTAGTCTGGGACTAGCTTAAGCCTTGTCTGTGAAACTGGGGGTAAGTGCACACTAAAAAAAGAGATGCAAAAGTATAGATGCAATAATCTACATGACTCCAGTCCATCAATTAACATCTAGTGAAATCAAAAGCTGCCTGTGTGTGAAAAAACTCTTTCATAATTAAGGGATTTTAATGGACTAGTACATAATATTTAATAAGCTTAATGGTAGCACTTTATTTTGATAGTCCACTTTAGACATTCTACTAACAGTATGTAATTGTATGCAACTACATGCCAACTAGCAGTCATTACAGTATTAGTAGACTGTCTGATTATTATCTTCTAACACTTAATTTTGATGGCTTTACAACATACCGCATACTGACTATCAGAAACTTTACAAGTATATGTTACCTTGATGAAAGTTTAAGCTGTTTGCACTTTATTTTGATAGTGCTCTTTAGACATTCTACTAACTTTAAGTAACTACTTATTCTCATGCATTTGCAACTACTGACAATGTAGCTAAATAAATCTCAACTTATTCTAACCGTAACCCTACCAGTCTAATGAGATGAGTAGATACGTAGGTGCAACGTTACTTATAGTCAACAGAATGTGTTAAAAGGAGCATCAAAATTGAGTGAAACCAATATTTCAATGAGGTGGTGAACATGGCATCAGGCTCTGCCTCTGGAAGTCTCTAGCTCAGGCGTTTTAAACTCAACTCCTGGAGGGCCATTTAGAAATTGAGTTTGAGACCAATGCCCTAGCTCCATGCTGGGAATGGACTCTGGCTTGATGGTGGGTGTGGGCTGTGGCTCTGCATCAGTTGCAGGCTTGGGGAGAGGCTGGACGAGCTCAGGAGCATGAGCAGAGACGGGTGCAGTCACATGGGGGTTGAGATCTTCCTCTCTCGTGTGAAGGCGGATGCACAATGCATGAACACCCAGTCCAAATACTCACTTAAGACCAACTCTAAGCAGATATGCTCTCCTCTCAGCTTTGAGCCATGCCTGGAAAAACATGCAGAGACTGTCAGTGGTGTAGTGGACCGTGGGCCAGATCTAAAAAACCCTGTGTGTGGTCTTCCAGGAAGCAATCGCAGTGTGAGAGGAGAAGGATTTGTACTGCTGTTAGACCCATTTTTAAGGTCCGTTCTTCTCTCATTGGGTGGCTGTGGAAGCAAAGAGAAGAGATTTAATTAAGAGCTATATAAACATGGGAACATACAAGACAGAAAATGACACACAGGTGTACACAATGTGTAGCTCTGGCAAAGCTGTGGCTGGAATATACTACATGACTGAAATGACCGAGGATCCCAGCCTACAGTATCAGACTTTTAAGTTGTTCCAATCACAACAAAGTCAGACAGAGTCATGTGCCTTTTTGCTATAAAAAAATGCAAGACAAATAAAAACAACATGCACAATACTGGCTGAAAATATCAAATATGTCTGATATCCTCTGACTGGATGGAATCAGAGACTGAAGCTAAAATCTGACTCTGTGACCATAGGATACTACAGTTTTCTATGGAATCTGTCAGCTCTGACTTTCAGCGATTAGCGTCGGATTAAATCTGTAAATCATGCAATGTATTCTGGCCACAACAGGAACTAAATAAATTAAATGCAGAGTGTTGGAGACATACATTTTAAAAATAAAAGTCCATGGAAAAATAATAATGTCTTTGAAATAACGTTAAAGTGTAATGCTAAATGTACTGACAAGCAATTATGGTGAGCTAAAATATACCCAATAGTTATTTCTTTTTTAAAACATTTACATTGTGCATATAAATATATTTACAATTAAACATTTGCATTGAAGTAGAAATGTTTAAATGTACATCTGAAATAACATTGACTTTAAATACAATGCCAAATTGTAATCAAGTCCTTTACATGTACCTATGTAATGTACTCTTAAGTGACATTTTATTTCATTAATATTACCAGCAAGTGTCTTTTTTCTTAATGTAAACTTTAAAGATTTGAAAGGAGGTTGAAGGTCATGGGAGTGATGTAAGCAGGCGATAAACAAGCTCCTCCTGAACTTTTGTTTCGTAGTCCATATCTCAAACTGTCAGGATTTTCAGTGTGATTAGTTATACTGTGTCTCCTCACATCTGTTTTCTATAATCTCTATCCCATACTACGAACAACATCAGGTTTTTAATGTTATCCACTGACCTTTCCTCTCCCACGGGAGCCTTTTCTTTTCCCAGATGATCTCTTCTCTTCTGACATCATGTTGTTCGTGAGCCAAACTATTTCATAGCTCACATGCAACGCTTACCGTTATGGTGCATGCAAAGAACTGTTTAACGGAAGGTCATGATCTTGAGCTTGTGAATGGAATGTCACTCATTTGTCACGCAGTGGACAGAGAGAACGACAAAGTTTTGCACACAGCGGTGTGGAAAGGTTTCAATTCAGTACAAGCTCTCGAGGAGCTCTTTAGCATTCAGAAAAAGCTCTTAAGGAGAAGGAACTGAAGTAAATGTATTCATTTAGCGTCTGCGTTAGTTACTCGTGTCTGTTTTTTGTTGAACTGTGTTTATCATGTTGATAACATAGAAAGAGACTCTGATTGCAAGTTGATTGATCAGCTGACAAACTTCCTCCGATTTGCACTTTATTTACTTCCTTGATTGCTCTTTTACTGTTAAGGTGAAATTCCTTAGCTGGGACCCGAGGTTAAAGAGAGAAGAGTCACCTGACGCTCAAGTGACGTTTAACCAAAACTCACAATATTAATTTCTTGCCACATGTGAGAACTATGTTCTGTCAGTATGCAGTAACATTAGTGTTCAACTAGACAAGGGCATGATTTGCTTTGCTGCAATACCATGTAGAGGTGTTGCTTTCCCTTTGTCAACTGAAATCTACTCTGCTGCTCATCAGTTATTCATAAACACTTCATTATACGATCTAATCACAAATATGCTGAACAGACAACCAACAGAGTTTAGAACAAACAACAACGTTAAGGAACCTGGCAAGAACCTCCAGAGTGTGTAACGAAGCATTTTAGTTCTACCCTCGCCACGGAAAATGCACATGACGGTTATGTCACGGGTAATATGAAGTGCTGACAGTAATAAAAAAGGGGCAAACAAGCCCCAGAGCGCTGAGTGACAGAACTGCAGCAAAGACTCTTGTGAGAGAGCATGATGGAAAAAGCCAAGTGGTGAAAAATCATGCAACCTCTAAAGATAACACACCAGTGCTGTTAGAATCTCAAGCCGTATGTGACCACCTGTAATAAAAACTGTAAATGGTCTGGGACTCATAATATAAGTCAGGTCAAATTTATTTGTGTAGTGCTTTTCACAATACACATCTTTTTAAAATAATCTTTACAGTTAGTCATAATCTTTTGCCTATAACGTCTTAAATCTTTAACATAGATCACCTTTTAGTGGTATAAATGGTATAAATGATTCTCCAAATTATTTCATTTTGTGTAGGAGATACATCCCCTCATCAATTCATTGTATTTTACATTTCTTTGTAGTATCACATTTCCTGTGTTCATGTTTGTTACCGTACTTACTAATTTGTTTGCACTTTATTTTGATAGTCCACTTTACACATTCTACTAACTAAAAGTAACTCATGTCAACTACATGTCAGTTAATTCTCATCAATTCATAACTACATGTCTTCTTACTCTCAGAGTACACTGTAAGAGTACTTTTAAGGTTAGAAGAATAAAGTTTCTGATGGACCCATCAAACTAAAGTGTTAGAAGATATTAAGCAGACAGTCTACTAATACTGTAATGACTGCTAGTTGACATTTAGTTACTTACCGCTAGTAGAATGTCTACAGTGGAAATAAAGTGTTACTTCTATTTTTATATGCTGTATACATTATATCAGACACAATAACAAAACCACTTTCCCAGTATCATGTAAATCCCCCTTGTGCTGAGGCATCGAGTCATAGATAGGATGTTATTAAATATAACTCTGTATTCATCTGAATGAAGAAAGGCATGTACTGCACATGGATAGCTTGAGGGTGAGTCAACCATTCCTTTAAATCCAGTAAATTTTGAGGTGAGACCTGCATGGATTGGATCAAACAAATTATCGATACACAAATGGATTGAGATCTGGAGAGACTGGAGGCCAAGGCAACACCTTAAACTCTTGTTCCTTAAACCATTGCTAAGCTATTTTTGCAGTGGGGGCATAATCCTGCTAAAAGAGGGCACAGCCAAAAGGAACCACCATGAAGAGGTGTTTGTGGTCTGCAACAATCTTTAAGTAGGTGGTACGTTGAAGTAACACAAGTGCCAAGGTTTCCCAGCTGAACACTGTCCAAAGCATAACACACCAGCCTACCTTCTTCCCATAACGCAACTCTTCCCCAGGTAAACAAGACATGCACTCAACCATCCAACAGGTTGATTTATCAGACCAGGCAAACTTCATCCATTGCTCCATGTTCCAACTCAGATGCTCAGTGGTGGACATGGATCATCTTGGGAACCCTGTTTATTCTGACACCTTTCTATCATGATCAGCATTAAGTTATTAAGTTTTCAGTAATTCGAGCTACAATAGCTCCTCTGTGTAATCAGACCAGACGAGGTAGCCTTCGCTCTCCACGTGCATCAGTGAGCCTTGGGCACCCATGACCCTGTCACCGGTTCACTGGCTGTCCTTCCCTGCACCATTTTTGGTAGGTACTTACCACGGCATACATTTTTTTATGTGAAACTTAAGGACTGGTTGTTCACCTGCTGCCTAATAAATACCCCTCGCCCCCTTTACAGATGCCATTGGAATGATACAATCAATGATTTTCCCTTTCAGCAGTTTTAGTGTGGTGGCTGATCAGTGTTTCATTCGTTTAATAGGCGGTTCTTGTTTGGAATGGTGGATTGATACTGGTTGGTACTTTTTTAACCTTTGATACTGTTTAGCTGTTATATCTGCACTTGCCTTTTTCTGTGTTTTTCTTATCATGTCATCTTCTTTACAGAATATTAAAAAAGGACTGCCCTCTGTCTTAAAATTGCATGTGTGTTCAGCTAGCTTCTCAGAAGAATTTCCTCATTTTTTGTGAGATGAGTTGATCTTATATTGCAGCGGGGTATATAATTACAGTATAATTGTAGAGACCCACTAACCTTGCAGCAGCAAACGTGGTTCTCACAAAGAATTTAAAAGAATGAAGTTCTAGACATAACCCTGCTTTCCTGCAATGTTTAGTTCAAACAAACTTTAACCAGTCAGTCAAGGTCTTTGAGTTCACCTGAAAATGACAGGTGTGTAAAAGCAGGGCTGGAATGATGGTGGATCTCAAGAATGATTTGGAAGAATAAGAGAGACTCTACCATTACATCTCCAACAGAAAATTCTGCTCTAGCACAAAACCCTCTGTCTCCTTCCTACCGCTGCTTCTCTGATCAATCTGATTTTGAGTCATGCTCTGTGTTCATAAATTACACACATATACAGTTAAACATAGTGGTCATCTAAAAACGTGTTTTGTTGATGACCTGTTTTCCAATAGGAACTTAGTACAAGAGTTTTTTTTTTTACTTGTTTGTGAAACAAATACCAATGTAATTTCTAATAATAATAATAATGTAGCATCCAGACATGTTGAGTCATCATTGACAGCAGTGACAACCTGTAGGAATTTAAATGGATTCTGCCATGTTGACAAGTACACAATTATTCATAATAATCATTCATACCAATGAGAGATGTAATCACACTGATTATTTTGGGTGTAGTCCTACCTTAACTTTAAAAAAGGTAATTGTCTTTTTGCTAGAAGTTTTGCAACACTTAATATGTCAGCCTTATAGTTAAGTTCTTAATAAGTCCGGTTAAACAGCCGGTTCGTTTACTTTAGAATGTGCATGTGGACAAGCTGACAAATCTTAAATGGAAAAATATAGGATTTATGTATTTATTTCTCTTTTTCCCCCCGTTGTTATTGAACATATTGATTTCAACATTTTATAATCCAGTTATCATAACATGAACCATTTTAAATATGCTGACTGGAGAGTGAGCTTTTTCAGTTGCAGCGAGGGGGGGACTTACAGTACCCTAAATAACTTCTTGTTATGTAAATGAGTTGGGTGAGGATTCTTCAAAAATTCTCTTTTTGTGTGTTCGATAAGAAAAACAGAGCATGGTTTTGGAACTGAATGTGGTTTAGTAAATAACAAAATGGCATGTTTCCTTTTTGGGTGATCTATTGCTTGAAGAAGGCCCAGTTTTGTCCAGAGATAAGACTTCAATGTAAGATTTATTGCTGGTCTCTATTGACATACTGTAGACACTGTGAGCGGTCCGTCAAATTCATACAGTTTTGGAAAAAGAACACACATAAAAGCTCACACATAGCTGAGGTGACTTCATCTTTCAAAAGCCTGAATACTTGACTGCTCTCCATTCTCACACATCCAGGCTTGCCCTCCAGCACTCTGGGTAAAAGGCTAAAAATACTGGGCTGTAAGCCATCGCCAGTAGCCCAGGGATTAGTGGAGCTCAGTGTCTCTGGCAGCTCTCCAGTTCTATAGTAGCTTTTGTGTTTCAGATAGAAGCATGTCTCAAAGACTTCTCGGAGGCCAGACATGACATTTTTGTTTTGTTTCTGTGAGATCTGTCAGTTTGTTCCCAGTTGCTTGAACTCTTACAGCTCAACATGTCTCTGGTGGTCTGCATGTTATCGGCTGATAATAAACTATTAATTAAGTACGTAAGGGTAAATGCACAAATGCACATGCTTTATGCACGACATTTGAAATTAAGTTCCTCTGCCTTGACAGTAAAAAGAAAAATGAAAATAGAAGACTGTATTAGCCACTGTATTAACGAAAACTTATGGTAAGTTGCATTGAGCATGCAATTAAACTTGTGTAGCCAGAAGTTATTGTGTTCGCATACATTTGTACAACATGTTTTGGGCCTCTTACAATGACTGCATTGCTAAAGTTTAAGACATTGTCAGTCAAATGTATAAAGCTTTAGTTTAACTGGGCTGTCTTTGATAATAATTAAGCGATGGTCACTTGTTGTGAGTGATTGAAGTTTGTACAAAATGCACACATGTACTATTTCTTTGAAATGAGGTTTGAATGAAGTTCACTTGTAGTTTTAAACACGGCAGAGGGATAAACTGTCATTATAAAATAAGCCATGGCTGTGGGTGTTGTTAATATGCTTTTGCAAGTCTTCGCTTGCCTAGTTTCTGTTCCTTAACTTGTCAATAGATGTCAAATTGCTGCAGTAAACAGATTCCTTACACTTAGCTTCATCTTACAATGATTGTGTTTGTGTTCATTTAAACATGCTGAACTCATGCCTCGTCAGGGCTCCCGAGAGAAATGTCGCAGCCACCTGTTTAAATCTGTGTTATGTGTTCAGAATTTCCCTTTAGAACTTGGAGTGAAACCTGTAGACAGTATTTTTGGCTCTCGAAGCCCTTTGCATCATATATTTTATTTAGTCAGCTTCTCTGCAGAAGCGTCATTGCACTTGTTTGCTTATTTGAGGTTACACTTACAGTCAAGTCTGCCTTCTCGTCTGAGCTGCACGAGAAGAAATCGCAAGTATATTATAGCCACTATACGCGGATGTAGTTATAATGGAAAGATACACTTTGCTGAGGTATTGAACATTCCTTTTTTCCATTTCCAGAGAAGCGTAGTATGCCGGTACGCTGAGGGTGGTCTCTCTGCGAGCCAGGATATTACAGGATCACACAGGCAAGCCACAAGCGTGTCTAATGTCCTAATTGGATTATGCAGTTTCGGTTTCTTGGCGGCAAATTATTTGAAAAACCTGAACCCCTCGTGTTTTCAAGCGATGACAATTAATGCAAGACAGCATTTTGGCGCACATCTCATAACTAACTCGACTCGAAAATGTTCAGATGATATCGCCAGGTAGTATGTGACCACATAGGTCAAGCATGAAGCCATCAAGAAGTTTGTGGTCATTGCTGTGTGCCCTGCACATTCGCTTAAAGCATTCCTGGAAAAAGCAGCTGAAGTTAGTCTTTTCTCCTCCCAGAATTCCCCTATTTTGTCAACCAGATCTCACAACAAGCCTGAAGGTTACAACTTAATAAAAACACAAGTGGACCCCCTTTTATTTTTTTGCATGAAGTCACCTTTAAGCAACTGAATAAACATCATGTTTTTTTCTGTGTCATGATTTCCTTATGAGGCAGCTCAGAATATATTGCATGAACGTTTGGAAACTGCATGACAAAAATCCACTCCTCAGCAAAAATGACATTAAAGGGATCAGAGCAGAATACCTCCAGTGCTGTCATTAATATCAACATCTGCTGCTCTGTTGATCTATGTTTTCTGGGCAACCCCTAGGTTGTAGTTAATAATAGCCAGCAACTATATTAGGAGACAAAAGTGGCAGATTTAAAGCTATAATCTTCACTGTAATAACATATGTGTTTTAAGACCCGAGTCTGTGAGTTTTGTAAATCCATTTATTCCTCTGCCTCTCATTGAATGTGTAAAAGGAACCCAGAAATTGCACATAATGAGCTACTGCCCTGCCAGTGCTGTCAATTGGTGTGACCAATATGGTCATTAGCTGACAGTCTTGTCCCCTGTATGTGTTATGAAAGTAACTCTCAACTCTGCTCGTCACAAACCCGCAGAATGCTGGTTAGATGTTCGCCAGCTATGCGGCAGACCCAGCCAGTGTGTTTTATGCCTGCATGCTCTAAAATAAACTGACAAAAGAGGTTCTGCTTCATTGCATGCTGTCTACACCATGCCTAAAACATGAGATATTGGCTAAATACTGGTTCTTTGTTCCTAGTTTGCTGGCTGATTTTTTTGTGATTAATGTTGTTGATGTTATTACTATTTTTGTCGTCAATTCTTAGGGTTAGGGGTTTGATCAAACCTCCAACTTTAGTGAATGACAAATAAAGCTGTCTAAACGAACCCATAGAAATGTGGCTGTTTTCACTTGGGCCACCTAGCAGCCCATCAACATTTCAGGTCTCGAAAAGGTCTTGAAACAAGAAGATGAGCAGAATCAGGTGTGTTTGATTAGGGAGACGTCCAAAATGTGTACTTTTGAAGAGGGTTGGGAACCGCTTCCCGTAGTCTGGAAACCCTGTTTCATGTTTTCTATATAAGGAATTAGACATTTGAGAACATTAAACACACCAGAATTCATTCATACTATCGAGCTGACAAGACGTACATAAAAAGGTCCCAAAGCACCCCTCATTCATTTTTCAATTCTGTAGGTGAAGCCAGGCTTGTCCTTTCACTTGTTTAATTATTTAGCAGAAACTAAGATAGTTTCTATTCATCTGGACACTTTGTGCACTTCGTACACTTACAGACAAGGGAGAAGATTGCACAAAAAACATACTGCACATGGAAGTTGACCTTTGCTGAAGTTCAAGTTTGGTGCTGATTCAACAGACAATGCAATCCTAAAGAGTGACCTCTTGGCGAATTAAATTATATTAAAGCTGCAAAGGTTTGCAGTGTTATGTGTTTATTATGTATTTTCACATTTTGAATGTATTAGTGTGTTGTATTATTAATGAAAAACTAGCCCTGGAGTGTGACATCATATCCTGTTCAGTGCAGTGTCCATAAAAATTTGACAATTTTGCAGTCCAATGTGACTTGCTTCAGACACTTTCACATAAAAGTGCAATATTTTATGAATGCACAAAAACGGCTTATCGATCTATAATAATTATTGTCAGTATTATTGGACCCAAATACTGTGGTATGATATTCCACGCAATCGGTTCTACGGAGTCTACGTACGGGTCAGGAAAAATTATATATATATATATATATAAAAAGGAAAAAAGTGTACGTTTGCAACCAAAATTTTCTTATACAACTTTGTCCCCAGTGCTTGTTATTGATGAGTGACATGCTCTGGTTTGTCAATCATTGTGAACTGCTGCTGTGAACGTAAATTTGGCTTTTAACATGTTCCTGTTATAAAAATTAAGTCCCATTGGCATTACAATATACAGTCCTTATACAAAGTTGGATGTACTCTATAACCCATTTCACTTAATAACGTAAACTTCAATAGATGACAAATATAATATGTGTGGGATTTCTTTTTCTTTGAACGTGAATTGGCAAAACAAACTGTATGGAAACTGTGTGCAAACTAGGCTTAGGGGTTTGTGGAGCTGTTAATATCTTATATCATGGTAAGAGAACATTTATATCACACTAACGGCATTGTATATCACAGGAAATATACTGGAATGGTCAGTATATTAAATTGACTTTTAGACAATTATCTGGCCTCAGTAACGGTGATTGTATTTGTCTCTTTTGTAGGCTAACAGGTAATGAACCCCTGTCCATTTTGCCACTGAGCTCACAGCCAGACGAAAGGGCGGGCAAGGCACACTACAAGCTGTGTGATCGACTCAAACTGGAGAAGAAGCAGCGCAGAATGTGCAGACGGGACCCTGGTGTGGCCGAGACTCTAATGGAGGCCATCAGCATGAGTGCCTTAGAGTGCCAGTATCAGTTTCGCTTTGAGAGATGGAACTGCACCTTGGAGGGCCGCTACAGGTCTAACATTTTAAAGAGGGGTGAGTAATGTGCTATTCATACAATGCGTACTGTATGTAACATTGTAACTTTTTACCTGGTCTCATGGCATAAACATACCTGGGCCCTCTTTTTAGCGAGACACGAAAAATGTACCAATAAGTACATATCACTGCAGTTTCCAAAAGAAATGAACACTAGAGGCAGTAAAACACATTTAATTCCTTTTCACACAAATGTACAGAGTTTAAATTAATAAGTATAATTTTTGCACTATTACTAGAAATGTGTTATGTTATGACTTCAAAACAATATTAATATGTTTAATTATTTTTTCCATTTGTTAACACTTTCAGGTAGGTATAGGGTTGGATTTCGTGTAGGGAATATTTCCAACATGATAGAGCATTAACTTTTAGCGACAATCCCTGGATATTTGAATTCTGAACCCAGGCAATATGGAACTGAAGCAATGTAGTAAAAACACAGCCATACTTACATATGTCAACGTAATAAAATGTGTAAGGGTTCACATATTAAACCGGTCTTTTAGCGCCACTCAATTCTCTTGGAAACAGCAGCAAAACATGCAGAAAGGTACATAAAAAATGGTGTTGCACAAAAGTGCACGGAGGTACATATTTTTATGAGACAAGATTGGTAACTGTGCAAGTTAAAAAGTCATGTTATTTTACTGATCCTAATAATCTAATAACCTCATGAGAGTTAGAGGCCATTTACACAACATTGTTTTCTACTAAAAACAGAAAACTTTTTATGATTTTTAGCCGTTTATTTACTTGACCCAGGCTCACTGAAAATACGTGCCTTTCATAACATTGATATTAAATACCTTATTGCATATATGCATATAGCTAAAACATGTGTTCAATACATGTCCATTGCCACATTTTAATTAAGTTGGTACATGCATTGCGGCAGTTTTATAACATAGCTTTAGGCATGTATTGGAGCTGTTCAGAATTCAAATGCCTGGGGAAGGTCGCCAAAAAACTTTAATGTCCTATCGTGTTGGAAATACTTCACAACAAAGCCAACCCTTAACCAACCTATATATACAAAAACACATTCGCTAATGCAACTGTGCTGTTTTAACTTTCTTTTATGCAGGTTTGAGCTGTTTTAGTTTCACGGGACTGTACCGGTGAACCTCCGTACCGGAGCGCTTCACTTCACGTCGGTACCAAGTAAACCTACTACATTATAAAACCATAAAAATGTAAAGCTGTATATGTGATGCTAATGTTCAAAAGAATCAGTTTTCAAATCTCATAGCATGTTAGAATTGTTTTGAAGTCATAACAGATAACACCAAAAAGTTTTGCTGTGCAGAAATAAATTTCCAATGAGCCTGGGTAGAGTAATACTAAATTTTGAAATAGGGTTGAATGCAAGTATCTGAAGACAATAACTGTGTAGTCTCCATGTAAACTATAAAAATGTGAATTTGCAACACGACCAATTCGTACGTATTCGTACAAGGTGCCAAATTTGTACTAATTCGTATGACCTCACTCTTTGTCTAAGACCCTGTGATGGGTAGGTTTAGGGGCGGGGCTAGGTTTAGATCATTCGTACAAATTCATACGAATTGGCAACTCGTGAAAAAAATATTGTACGATTTAGAAGAAATCGTATGAATTCTTACGAGTATGAATTAGCCACCTCGTAAAATACATACGAATTGCCATGAGATCAGGTTGGAATTTGTGAAATCAGCTATATCATATGCACACTATTAAGTGTTTCGTTTGTATGTTTGTTTTCTTTATGCCAACTGCTGGCCTGACATGCTTAATACTTTTGATGTTGTCTTCCCCACATGCCCTTAGCTGACAGGTAGTTACAAAATTAATATTTAAAAGAATGTCTAAGGAGGACATTCAAAATGAAATTAAACTTTGTATGCTACTTTTTTAAGTTTAAATATTTTCAGGTTTCTTTGATGAAAACAAAAATTTTTTGCAACATCATAAATGCATTTCCTGTTCTTTTTGATTAGTTTCATGTGTTTTCGCTGAACACAAGCAAGTGCAAGGGGGCCTTGGAACTGTTACTAGCATTCTCCGTAAAAACCCAAGATTGGAGGTCAGGAATGAACTATTGGCTGCCTTGTAATCTATGTGTTTCTTACAGGCTTCAAGGAGACGGCATTCCTCTATGCCATCTCTTCAGCAGGCCTGACCCACGCCATGGCCAAAGCCTGCAGTGCTGGACGCATGGAGCGCTGCACCTGTGACGAGGCTCCTGACCTGGAGAACCGCAAGGCCTGGCAGTGGGGAGGCTGTGGAGACAACCTCAAGTACAGCAACAAATTTGTCAAAGACTTCCTGGGTAAGAGGTCCAACAAGGATCTCCGCGCCCGGATAGATATGCACAACAGCAATGTAGGAATGAAGGTAGGCTGCTAAGATATACTAAAAATTATGGGGATCATGGGAACTATTAATAATGTGGGAAATGTTATGTGACAGAAGCATGCATGAGAAACATGGAGTCATCTGCATATGGTATACTGTAATGAAGGTGACTGCATCATTAATCTTTCTTTCTTGCTTTCTCTCTCTGTGGTGGTTAAATGTTCAGCTTCATAATTCTTTAGGGTCGCTCAAATAGTCTGTAAAGGTACCATTTTAAATCACTTAAATTGGGTATTTAATTCAGTAATTTATAATAAGTGCCCATTAATCAAGGTTAGGTTTCCCTTACAGTCTAAAGAGCACTAAGTTTGTCCAAGTCTTCCATTGTTTCTTGTAAGAGAAAGAGCCGAGGTAACATTGAGGCCCTCGTAAGAGTAAAAACAACAACAAAAAAAAGTAGGAACAGAAAAAGACCCATAACGGAGAGCCAAAGTAAACTACAGGTCTGGCACCAATAGATTGTCTCATATTGTTAGTTTTAGTTGTAGGATGAATATAAATTACAGCAGCGCTCAGCAGACTTGTCCTCTTTGCTCAGTCCATCTCAAGTAGTCGTCCTTAGGCCATTTTGTCTGCGATAAGAGATTTACAGCAGTGCACATTTTGGTCCATCTGCACATGTAAGGAGGTGTACGGGGTTTGGGGTCAAATCCCATATGGAGAACAAACTTGGAATGTGCTAGCCTCTGCATCACCTGCATATTAAAGCTGACGTTACACATTTTCCTCTCCTTCCATTGTGGTGGATTTGCAGTTTCTGTTGAACTAGTGTACCACTTGTTTAACACAAAATGTCCAGACAGCACCTTTTATGTGCTTATCTTAAAGTTCACTTTCTCACAGAAATGTTGAATGGATCAAACGATGTGGTCGGTAGTGCTCTCTGTATAACGTGAAATTTAAGTACCATTGTCTGTTGTTCACATTTGAATCATAGAATCAACAAAAAAACATTCATCAAACGTTTGCATTTCTTAATTTTAAACATCTGTGACCCTGGACCACAAAACCAGTCATTTTAGGAAATTGAGATTTATACATTATCTAACAGCTAAATAAATAAGTCCCAAGTTCATTCAATATATTTACAGTAGGAAATGTACAGAGTATTTTCATTGAACATTTTTAGCTTTACTTAAAAGAAAAAATAACAATTTTAACCCATACAATGTATTTTTGGCTATTGCTAGAAATATATTCATAGCTCAAGGGTCACATTTGTCTATCATTTACTGTATTTCACCGATGCACTGGTTTTGCTGATTTATTATGAAGTTTCCTAGAAACACAATTTCACCTGCACACAAGATCAGTCAATTTAAAAAAGGTTTACTTAGTAGTTATTTGTACAATCATTCAATATTAGTAAAAATTATGTGATGCATGTTTAATTACGGCACTACATAAATACATCACTGTAAATATGTCACTGTAAACAGACTAGTAGAGAGAATACTACAGGCTACAAATTCTGAATGAAATATACAGCATTAAGTTAATGCAATCAAATCATAACATTAGTGCTTTAAAATGAAAAAAAAAAAAGCATTTTAATGTGTCCTCATTACAGTGTAATTATACGTTTAAATACTGAGGAATATTAATTAACAGCATGTATTTAGAGTTAGCTTCATAAAACTGCATAACATTTAGTGTTATCATGCATAAATTGATCTGTTAACAGTATTTTACAGTGTCCATGTTATACATTGCATTGATAAGAACATTGTAAAATAAAGTGTAAACAAATCTTGTTATTTTCCATAAAAAGTATGCATTAAAAGTAATGCACCAATTCTTAAGTCATTTTTTTCAAAACTCTTCACACGGTGAGCACAACAGCAGTCTATGTGGGCTAAACTGTGGATCATTTATCATCGCTTTGGCACAATATGCCTTCAATAACTACAGCTTTCAAATTACATAAATTCTTCTCTTACTCAAACACAACCACAGCCAAAACTTCCTACCTACTGTACCTACAGGCAAATTTGCACGTTTATATACTCTTTTCAAAACTGTTCAACTTAAGGTCAGAACCAAATATAATACAGAACCGAATAAGACAGCAATTAACAGCATTTTTAGAATTCTTCCATATTCAAACACATTCTAAAAATAATAAAGAAGGTCACACTTTATAATATGGCCTTAACTACTATGTACTTACATCCAAACATAATGTACTTATTGTGTTCATATTTTATCGCAAAACACTTTTGAACAAACCATACAATATGAAGGTTTAAGGGTTGCTTAAGGTATAAAGATGCGGGGTATTACATATAGGTATTTTAATGTAAAAACATGTATGTACACAATAAGTGTTTGGACCAAATAATTAATTTAAATGTAAGTACATTTTACAAGTAGTTAAGGCCACAAAAAAATAAAAATAAAAAAAGTAATACTGTCAAAACAATTTGATGTGGTTGAACCGGGGAATAGGTGTTAGATGTTTAATACATTAATAGAAATGAGACAACTTTGTGATGATTTTGTTCTGATGTGATGAAATGTGTAAATTGTGTTCTTTTGAATAGGTGATTGTAGTTTAATGAACAAATGAGCTTAGGTTTTTGTCATGTATCCAAGCATTTAGGGAAAGGTTGTGAGTTTTGTTGTTAGTTAAAAAAAGTAGAAATTTGACATTAGTGACAATAAGGGTAGAAAACTGTAATATTTTACATACATCCGTGTAAAGAAAGATGCAGTTTCACAAAGGGGCTACGCAGTGTGATGCAACATAAACAGGAACAAGTGTTGTGTGTCATAGCTAGGTCAGGCCATACATAGGACTGAATTAGCAATCAAGACATTGGATTTATGGTTTTTCAATTTAACAGTTCGCACTTGTTGAAAACACAATGTGTGTCAAAATAAGAACATTTACCATTTTGTATTGTAAGCCACCACTTTGTGTCTTGTAACTAAAAATAAGTTACAAAATTAAAAAGTTACCACAGCAATCATAAAAAGTACATATTTGGTTAGTGCCTCTATTATGCATTTTTGAAAATTACTTTATTTCGATAGTCCATTTAGACATTCTAATAATTATAAGGAACTTGTAACTACATGTCAACTATTTTTTGTTAATTCACAACTACATGTTCACTAACTCTCAGAGTAGACTGTTAGGGTAGGTTTAGGGTTGGTAGAACAAGTTGACATATACTTGCATAGATTCCGATAGTCAGTAACTGTAGTAGTCAGTATTAAAATAAAGTGTTAGAAGATATTAAGCAGACAGTCTACCAATACTCTAATGACTGCTAGTTGACATGGAGTTACAAAGTTACTTACTGTTAGTCCAATATCTAAAGTGGACTATCGAAATAAAGCATTACCAATTACTTTCATGTCGTGTGCATTCCCCTGAGAAACTTTGCATTATCTCGCAAAACTTTGCTCTAGATATCTGATATCTGCGTCCTCTCGCCTAGAATCTTCCCACCACCATGTAACTTAAGGGGCTCTGTATTTTCGAGCAGCCATTTTTCACCCCTCTGTGCCACTTTTGGAGCTGTGAAAATAGTGGTTTCTGTGCTCACAAACTTCTTCATCGGGCATTACAGGCTACATGATGAGATGAAAATCAGACCAATTCACCAATCACTAGGGATTAGGGTTTTAGTGAATCGTTTGGGAGTCGTTTAGAAAGTATGGTACAGATCTATATTTATAATAAGACAATAGGAGTGTTTTATCGACCTTACATTCATGTCAGCCTGTTGTTGGGGACTCGCAAAACCAAAATATAAACCTTTCATACCCCATAATAGGGGTACTTTAAAATTGTATGTACAGTAACTGACATATTTTAAAGCACAGCCTTTTGCCAACTGATGCTGCTTTGGATAAAACCAAAATTACGGCAATTAGGTAAGAATGGCGATAATGCCCTACTCCTCAATAGCCTGTATTATACGTTCAGTCTTTGGTTGGGACGGTTAAAAGCAATCAAAATATGTGGGAACATCAAAGTCACTGCCTCAATGTGCTTTTGAAAGGCTTGTTTTGTAAATAGCGTTGCCCACCTGTTTAAATGACCTACACAGATTTTTCAATACGAGGGGCAACATAAGGGTTCGGTAAACACGGCGCTCACCGCGTCTTTGATGTATCGCAGCTGAGCGCTGTGCTGTGTCTGCTGAGATAATTGGAGATGTAAATGTTGATGTTTGGCAAAAATCTCTGGTGTAATTCCTTTGATGTGTGTAGGCTGACTGTTTTTTAAATTTGTCCCGCACAGGTGATCAAGGCGGGGGTGGAGACCACCTGTAAGTGTCACGGAGTTTCGGGCTCGTGTACCGTGCAAACATGCTGGAGGCAGCTGGCGCCCTTCCATGAAATCGGCAAGCAGCTCAAGCAGCGTTATGAGACCTCTATCAAACTGGCCAGCCCCTCTAACGAGGCGACCGGCGAGGGCGAGATCTCCCAGACGCGATCCCAGGGCCAGCAGCCCTCCCCGGGCCCTCGAACGGAACTCTTTCCCCGCACCTCTGACCTTCTCCACATCGAGGACTCGCCGAGCTTTTGCAGGCCTAGCAAGTATTCGGCAGGCACCATGGCTCGCAAATGCTACAAGGACAAGAACTGCGAGGCAATCTGCTGCGGCCGGGGCCACAACACTCAGAGCCGGGTGGTGACGAGACCCTGTCAGTGCCAGGTGCGCTGGTGCTGCTATGTTGAATGCAAACAGTGCACACAAAGAGAAGAGGTTTACACCTGTAAGGGGTAAAACCGTAACGACCATGCAGAACATCTCTCACCAGTCTGAACGAGTGGAATGCAAAAAGAGAGCAGGAGAACGGTCTCAAAGACTAGTTGAAAGCACTTTTTTGAGAGGTTTTGCAGGGCATTTTTTTATTTTTTCCATACGGAGCAGCTCGAAAGCTGTATAATATACACCAAGCCTAAGGGAATGGTCTACAGCTTTGAGAGACACCTTGGAACTAGATTAAACATTTGACAGAGTAATTCGTCTGCCAAGATATCAATCAGCAGTGAAGTCCAGTCTTGGGCAGACAATTGTTTGTCCAGTGATTTGACAGCCTCTGAATAATAGCTTCAAGCCGTATGTGTTCGTATGTGACTTAATTCCAACTTGGAGACGGAATTTGCAATGAAATACATGGTGGCGTCAGATTTATTCTACTACACTCACACAAGAGTGTGTATGCATATGTACATAGATCAATTAACATTATAATTCTATTATATACACCACTTATCTGAGTATGTTAAATAACCACTAACCACACAAATGCTTTATTGTTTGTGTGTTTGCATTCACTTCGTGTTGTAATTCTCTTCGACAAGGCCCTTAGGAAAGCAATACTTTTTTTGATTTGTGTTCTTCTGTGGATATAATTTATGGAACATCTCAGTCCTTGCATGGAAGGAAAATGTGCTTTTCCTTCCTTTTTTTTATTTTTTTTTATTTTATTATTTGCTTGACAGAGGAAATCTTTGCCAGTCTATTTAAGATTTAACTCGGCTTTAAACCAACTCTACAAATGACTGTTCAGGGAACCAGTGAAACCACTATGCGCCGTTGGATGGTAAAGACATCTCAGAGATATCGCAAGAAGCGTTAGTCTCCGTGATTTAAGCTTCCACTTGACGACAGATCTGTCCATCCAGCTGCTGATTCATTGCTGTAATCGTTGCAGCAGTGCTTTTCAGGACAATGCTGGTTAAATATGAAATATGCCATGGTTTGTGGCCGCTTTACAATCTGACAGCTGGAGGGAGCAAATATGATTTGAGAATAAACATGACAGAAAACGTGTGAAAAACACCTTTTTTATCCTAATTTTGCATTATATTGTTAGGGGGAAATAATTAACCTCAGAGCCAATCTAAAACGTTTTCCGGCAGATACAGATGTTGGAAAAATACGGTCAGTGTTTTTAAATTCAAGTGTTGAGGATGCACTGCTTGACTGTGGTTCTCTCTTGTCACATTGTTTAAATTTACGATGAACAACCATATTGGACAAATGCCAGATTTTTTCATTGAATCTGTTCATAATTGTGGAAAGGCTGGACATGGCATGTTTTTACGAGTCTATGGACGTAGAAGTCTATATATCTATTTTGTAAAATATAAACACTGAAATTCCATATTTTTGACAATTATTTAACATAATAGCCTGCGTGGAGAAAGCGCTGTGTGACCAAATGACAGGATCTAAGTTTCTGATCAGACTTTTAATCGTTTAAACGCTCTGTCAGTTTAGTGGCAGCACAAACATATGATTTTGTATTGAGACCGCCAAACTCTGTTGAGATCCACATTGTGTAAATACAATATATAGAAATTAAGATATGACAAATATATATATATATATATATATATATATATATATATACATACATATATGAATGATTTATATATGCTCTTTTATTTTTTTAGTTTAGTATGAATGAACTACTGAGTGAGAGACCGACAACAAGAAAAATGGCACCATTCACGCACTGAAGCTTGGAAGCTCTTTTATTTATTTATGTATTGTTGTAAATAGCTATGGTTATGTTCCTGTGGCGTACAGACAAAAGTGAGGCACATGCGTACCGCTTTTGGACAGAGGTTTCCAGAATAGAGATTTTTAGACCCGTCTGACTAAGTAGAGGTACGTTCTTATTTTCCAATTCAAACATTTTTTTTCAAACTTTTTATGAAGTGCCAAGTTCAGTGCTTTGTAAATAAATGTTAACATTTTTACATCATCACCCTTAATAGATCTCTGTGAAAGTATGCATCATATGGAAAGCACTGTATTTGATCTTATTTGTGTCAAATCTTTAAATAAGCAAATTAACTTTAATTTTTTATCTGATGGATAATTCAGTAAATATTGTTTTGGTGTTGCATTTAAGATGATCGAATGCTGGACTAAAATCTACATAAATAGACAGCACTACAAAAAAATAAAAATAAAAATAGTGAAAAAAAAATCTTAAAAAAAGACAATTTTCAATTTTGTATTCGATCTTAAGACGTTTTGCTTCTCAAGTATGGATGTTCATATATTTGCCATAAAGAAAAAAACTTTTTGATGCAAATTTTAAATATAAAAACCAAGGGGTGCAGGAAGTAATTCTGTCTGAGAAGGGATTCAATTTCTCTTTCATTTAAAGTAACGAGCTGAATTCCAAATAGCTATTTGATGGGGAGACATGCCAATTAAAGAATGCATGGAAACATAAACATAGACTTTAGCACGCTAAATGGAAACCATAATGGCTATGCCGAGTTTTTCACCAGTCATGTTGTCTACCCACAGCAGAAGTGAACAGAAAACAGCAACGACATGCATATAAGATTTAATTCTCCTCAGCTGCCCTTTCACGTCTGTCCTGATTCACTAAATATGCTGACAAACAATGTAGATATCACATATAGTTGCATTTTTGGCATGCTGCATGTTCTCAGTAATCAGATATATTATTTCATTGACAGAAGGCATTGTGAAAGCATATGTTATACGTTTCTTTTTGTTGTTGTCTTGGTTCCTTATTCGTACTTTCCAATGCAACCTGTATAACATGTATTTGGTAGGACAAATGGAGACAGAGTCAAACTATAACTTATTTTGAAATGTTTTATGAGCATGTGTTAATTGTACATTTTGTAAAGTTCAAGATTATTTTCTATATATTTTCTCTGTCTTGCATTTGACTTGTAATTGGGTATTTGCTTTCTGGGGTTGAGGTTTTTGATTTTCTTTCTTTCTTTTTCTTTTTTTTTCATCTACAACATAATTGCTCCTGATGGTTAAAAGAAATATTTCCCCCTATGCAAACCCTCTAAAATTCAGTTCCACTCCTATTTGTCCTTATTTATTATAAGGAACGTATACCAAAGATTCAAACTATTTAGTATGTAACCAACACAACACTACAACCCCCACAATAAGACTACACATGTCCCAGTTAGCTGTAGCAATCTTACCATTTGTAGCATAAAGGCTGTAAAATGTTAAACTATTTTATATTCTTTCATTGATTATATCAAATAAACATAACTAGCAAATCATGTCAATTGTTTAAGACCTACATTCATCAAGAGTCGATCACAGAGACAGTCATTTTTTCCCATACATTTCAATGGCTTGGTCACTATTCTGATTTTTGTCAGGGTTTGTGCAATGCTGTAACTATTAAAATGCATTCTTTTCTTTTAAGGGCAGAGTTTTTGTCAGTAGTTCGTCTTTGTCCACTTTTTCTTGTCTTATGGGAAACTATTTTCCTCTAAATTATTTTCCTCTACCTCATGTGTATAGCTTGTAGGTATAAACTGATCATGAATGACTGGTAAGAATGTATTTAAGTTATTTAACATCTTTGTATAACAAAGGCAAGAAAATCTGAAAATAATAAAAGAGTTTTTAAAAGAATGTGGAGATTTGTTGTTTCTGATTTTACAAGACTTTAAATGTGGGTATTTCATTTATCTGAAAATTTACGATCAGAAATATGACCAAATACAAAAAAAAAAAAAAAAAAAAGAAGAAGGAAACAAAATCTGATCAGCATCACTAAAGGTAATCCTAGGAATCCCTTTGGGTTCTGTTGGATTTCATTCAGCTATATTACATTTTCAGCATTTAAAAAGTAACCCATGCTGGCAGGTTAACATGTAATATGATATTACAAACCGTCTGGTCTTTAACTGACCCCCTTTCCTCTGAAATTTGGGAAAGCTACACAATCAAGTGTAAAGACGTCATCAAGGAACCGGGAATATGAAACTGATCAGCATTGTGTGTCGCAGTTTCCTGTTCTTGTCTTTATCCTATTTTGGGGGAACAGAGATTAATTACAGGCAGGAAGCAGCTGTCTCAAGGTGCTTTTTTCAATGACAGATTTCTGTAATGACTTTATATTTAATGGCTTTCATATAAAGTTCACAACCTGGGTTCAGTTAAAGCCATCCATTTCAAACTCCTGCTGGAATAGCATCTTCCAATGTCCGGCTGTAATCGGGGATGGGATCGAGACTGTCGCCACCAGAGATGTAATTAGTGAGAATTGGTGAGCTGAGAGAAAGATGTACATCTGGGCAGATGAACAGGACACGGGGGGAAGAATATAAAGTATAAAATTTCATAATTTGAAGCATAATTCTAACATGCCTTGGTACCAAATCCTACAATGATTTGTAAAATACAAAAGAGCATTCTCTGCTTCCACGTTTTTGCAAACCTTCTTCATGTCATGTTGACATGACACAAGAATCTCTGATTATGTTGAATCAGAAGTCAAAGGACTTTGCCAGATTATGATACTAACTCCCCACTGAGGATCTTTTGTTCGGTCAACAGCCTCAAGTTCTTCACCAGCTGTGTAAAGCCTTTTAGTCAGAGCTATGAGTTTTCCAATAACACTTGTGTGCTAAGAACATAAGAAAATTGATGATAAACGTGACTTGGTATCAGAATAGTTCTTTATTAGGTCACAAAATCATTAATTAGCATAAACACCCTTGGACTTCCCCCAGCTAAAGATTTATCTAGTTGACTAATAGTCGCTAATTTGAGATGTTAGTTAACTAATTGCATGCTCATTGTTCATATTAATTGAATTACTTGAATATGTACTGGGGGAGTTTTAATAGCCTATACAGTACTTAAGCCCATATATAAAAGCTTGCAAAAGTAAAAATAGGAAAAAACAACTCGCCCTCTTTCCGAAAGAAATGCACCTTTAATACGAATTACATAATCAGAGAGTTTCTGCCAATTTCAGAAAGGGAAAATAAGGGACAGCTGTGATTCTATGAGACAGAATAAGGGACACTTAAAATGTCTGTATTGTATAGTATATGTAATTTCTGTGCCTGCAGTATGTGTATAAAAGGTGTATTCTCCCAAATAATACAAAGTGTTTTATTTAACACAATAATTCTAAAAAGAATGGGAACACTTTCTATGAAGTTCATATTTATTAATCATTATATGAGTGTTCTTAAGGCGTTATAATTAATGCAGAATGCTTTACAAATAAATTTATAATATGTTTTATCATCTCATCAATATTCATAAGAACAGTTTTAATATGTTATATAATATTAACTTATTTGTGGTTAAGAGTATGATATTTATAACACACAATGAACACGATTCATCCACGTAAGTTACAATTTAATACATTTCTCTTAGTTATAATGCATTTTAAGTCTCATATCTTGCCATTTTACTGATGTTACTTAAAGCGGACAAATACCACTTATAAGTAATAATAACAATACATTTTTTTTTCCTCAACAGCCATTAGATCAAATATCAGATCAGATAAATGTGTGATAAGACACATTTGCTTTGAACTATATATATATATATATATATATATAATCAGTTTAGACAGCTGTTGATAAGTAACTCTGCAACTACATGTCAACCAGCCTTCGGTAGAATATTAATTGTGTGTAAAAGATAAGGGTAAAAAATAGGGTAACAATGCTTAGAGTTTTACGGTTCTAAGTTAAATTTACATTTAAATACCGTAGTTTCATTTACTGATACAATGTTAATATACCAGGCTATTAAAGTACTGAAATTTTGTTCTTAGCTTTGAAATACAGTACACCAAATGCAGGTGATGATGAGCAAGTCACATGATGAACCAAAGCCCATCACAAGCAGCATTTAAATATAAATATATATAGAAGGAGCTAAGTTTCATTCACACAAACACTAAACACCATCATGATGAGACCCATTAAACTGAGATATGCAATAAACATTCATTTAACAACATCACATGTGACATACAACCCTAATAAACATAACTGATAAGAAAAAACTAAGAAGAAACAAGATGAAAAAACTTCAAACAAAATTCTAAATGCAATGCAGGGAATGTCCGTTTACATTTTTCCCCCTGTAATTTTTACTGGAATTTACCGTTAACCATTTAACAGTTTTTCCCCCGTAGCATTTTCTCAGTTTTTTACTGTTAGCCATTTTTTACAGTGTACCCTATACCTAAATCAACGAATAATTTTAGGTTTATATAATAAATATACAAAAAAGACACAGCCTCTACGCGGAGGTCGTAAAACCTGGCGAAGGTGTTGGGTGTCGCCCAGCCCGCAGCTCTGCAGATA
>JAUCMU010000042.1:2604484-2624677 GCA_032275025.1 Enteromius treurensis | reverse complement strand
ATACCAATCTTTTGTATATACACCTCTGCATGTGGGTATGGGAAGCTTTTTAATTTGGTAGGCAAAATGCAGGGGGATTCCCCAAAATAGCACCTGGGTTTAAGAGGTTAAGATTGAAACTGCAGCTTTTTCAGCATGACTTTAGGCATTTACTCAACATACGTGGCTCTAGGTTCAGCCACCTCCATAGCAAGAAGTCCAGAAACCCTGATTAACATGACAGCTGAAACTTTATTTAAATGTGTTGCCACACTTGTTTAGTCAACATGCATTAGAGATCACACATTAGATACTGGAACATTCCCGTGGCGATCACTGCTATGTTTACTCTGCCGCCCCTGTGAACAAGCGAGCCACACACAGACCTCTCTTACCTCAGCTGCAAACCCAATAGCTATCAGAGCAGCCAAATGCCTGTGCTGACCTGACCATGAACCACAGTATCCCATGAGTCACCTGCGTTATTGGGCGCAACCCTCTCCACCTCAGTCTTTCCCCAACACTTACAGAGACTCCAAACAACAAGACTCCCTCCTCTGTCTACTGTCAAACCCAATGCCGTCAGGCCTGACTTCCATCTGGAGAGCTTGCAGAAGGTCTTTTCACCTTTCCACACCTCTTGGCCTGATTGTTTTTGTTTATTTATGGAGTTAATTGACATGTACGAGAGTTATGACCATGAGGCACTGGGTGGAGTGATGGACAGGGAAAGGTACAAGTGACTCAAACTGCAACAAGCAAGCAAGACAAACAAGAACGGGAACTGTTGGATATTTTGTTTGTGTATTTACTTTGCTTTAATTATCGATTGGTTAGTTTGTTAGGGTTGGCCCATCCAAAGAGAGAAAAACCTGGCATCAACTAAACATGTTTGCTTGTTTTGAGCGCAGAACCTACCTGTATATGCACAAGATGAATAAAGTCTTAAAAATTCCCACTTCATGCTCTGGAAAATCATCCTCTGTAGGGTAGCAAAGATGCTAGAGCATATCCCAGCATCTCTGGCCACATGTGAAGAATCCTCATAATTCAAAAAACAGATTGATTCATCTGTAAACCTGTAATGTTTACCATCATCTCTTTGATGGGCGGGTTGTGCATTTTCTGTCATTCAGATCAAAACCAGTTTACCAGAAGCTTTTGAAATGCACTGGGAAGCCTGGGAAAATGGTGCAATGGTGTCTTTTTTAAAAACAACACCAAATTTGCCATGATAAATATTTACATAGCGACAACAATTTAGAAAGGATTAACATTCCAAATGTTTCTCTTTACACAGCAAGCCTGTGTGGGATTATCAGGGCAACATCTTATCACTGGCTCTTCTACTAAACACATCGTCTCAAGGGTCTGTAGAGACATGATGAATCCTGAACCTCGTGCAAGGCTTGTTTGAAATGTTATCGTTCTGCGGCAAAGTCAATGTTGCCGACAATCTGTTAGCCAGTAAATGATCCCACCCACCTTAAAAGTGATAAAATAATAAAACAAAATACTCAGTAATTATTATTTTAATGAGTATTAAAAATCTGATAAGAGAGAGGCGCATAACTCTTTTTGCATGCTCTGTTCTCTTCTGTTTCTGTTATATTACATTAAGAAACTATGTAAAGGAAAGTGATGTAGATTCATAGATTTGTATTACAGTGCCTAAAAAAGTTTTTATTTGTGGTCATTTCACGATAATGTCCTTTACATTTGCTCAACAGTTTAAATGAAACAAAATTAAATCTCCCAATGGCAATATACTATGGCAATAAGGATCAATTTTGTAAAACAATTTCATTGTCAAGAGACGATTGTGACAACAACTTAATTCTTAAGACACGATCGATTCCCTTTGTCAGAAAAGAGACAATGAGTAACTAGTTCAGATGAATTATTGATTGCATTTACTTCAGGTCTAACAGTTGTCTGAAATCTATATGGAATCAAGGGAAATCATTTAGTTAGTATCACACTTTGAGGCACAATGTTACTGCTTGTCGCAAACCTTTTTTTGTGTATTTTTTGTCTTAAAACTGTGTGGTAATTACGATTATATAACTCCTCCCGAATGAGAAAGAGCATCTCTGAACATAAATTGTAAATATTAAACACATTTTAATCGGGCTGGCTCTGATGTAAAACCTGTGATAGCCTTTGAAAGGCAAGCAAGCGCTGCTTTCTGGCTGTTGCATGCTTCTGTAGCTGAAACTTGGCAACCACAAACATGCCACGAAAGTGAAGAATTTGAGAAGGAATCTCACCGATGTTTTTTACTTTAGTTCTTCACTGTACAACAGAATTCACGCAAGGAGAGCGGACTGGCAACGTTGATTGTCCTCCACGTTGTTCTTCTCTAGACACGTTTGATCTCACAAGTTCCCATGAGATCTCATGTCACTGTGAAATTGCTTCCACAATCAACAAGCGTGTGGTCTCTGGTTGAATCATCTAGTGTGCACAATATTATAGTGCACACTGTAAGGCTATATTACTACATTATAGTGAGCATTACAAGGCTACAAATCAGTTGAAACTGTCTTTATGTCTGTTGTCTCCCATGGTTTTAAAATCAGTTAAGATGTGAAAATCCTCTAGTGTGTCCCAAGACAAAGGGAGTTTTTCTCTGATAAGTCTGCTTTGATTTCTAGCATTATCTAGGGCAGTGCTTCTCAAACCTGTTCCGGGTACACCCACCACTGCACACTATGGATGCATCTTTCATTGGTGACAGTTAATTTTTGTCCTCCTTACTAATGAACTGATCAATTGAATCAGGTTTGTTAGATAAGGAAGAACATCCAAAATCCGCAGTGGTTTGTCCCCTATTTAATGGGAGTCCAAAATGATAGAGGCCGTTTATCATACAATAATGAAAGTGATGTACACTCAGTGGTAAGGGAAAACCCATAATGCACAGTGAAGGTCCAACTCAATAGCCTTTATGCAAACATGTCACAATACTTAAAACTAATAACAAAACATACTTACAGTCACTGATGCAGAATAAGTGCCAGATTGTCATATAAAAGTCCCTTTTTTAGTTTTTTTTTTTTTTTTTTTTAGAAATACCCTTTACACAGCCAGCCTTGAACTCTCCTAGGTTCACAAAACTGTCGTCCATAAACTGCGTTGCACAAATACAAACATCTGGGTTGTGCTGTTCTGTTGTAAGTAATCCTAATGATTCCTAACTGCATCTGCTTTCGGAAGGTCAAATAAAATGCTTTTGCCTCGCACAGAAACACACATGACATGGCTGCATCAACAATACTGTGTTACAGAAATCATCTTTCTATGCATGAGCAATTGGACGGCATTATGCAAATTATACCACATTGTGATGCACACATGTGGGGGCATGTTTTAATGAGGCATTTTTGACCGGTCTGTATCATCCTTCTGTTTTAGATAGAATAAATCATTTTGAGGGAGACTTTGAGCTTTAACTTTTTAGATCTTAAACATGCACATGCAGCTACATACTGTACTAAAGAAAAGGAAAAATGGAAATCGCATCATATGACCCCTTTAAAACTGAGAGGTGTGACACTTTCCTCCATTAAATGGGATAATGTCAAATTTGATGCCTGCTACATGTTTCAAAAAATTGGTATAGGGGAAACAAAAGTCTAAGCAAGCAAGAAATTCTGAAAGATTCAGTTGAGAGAACATCTAAGTTAATTGATATCAGGTCTGTAACATATAGTAAAAGGGATGTCTAAAAGGGAGAGGTAGAGTCTCTGAGAAGTAAAGATGGGCAGAAGCTCTTCAATCTGTAAAAGAGTGCGGAAAAGGATTGTGGAACACCTTAAAAACAACCTTTCCCAACATCGAATTTCAAATGCTTTACAAATGTCATCATCTACATTGCATAACGTCATCAAATGATTCAGAGAAACTGGATAAATCTCTGTGCATAAGGGATAAGCGCGAAGAACTTTGTTTGATCCGCTTGGTCTTGACATTACTAAAAGGGCCCAGGAATACGATATGATTTGCAATTAAATTTTTTTTTTTTTTTTTTTTTTTTTAAATTAACCGACATCAAATCAGACTTCAAATTGGCTTTTTTGGGACATTCAAGACACTACTGTACATGCGTTCACATTACCCACACAGAATCAAGATGTCATAATAGCATGGACAGAGTCAAAATTTCCAGTTTTCTGTCCTCTCCTTCCACAATGACAGCTAACTGAGGTGCTGTAAAGGAAAGTAACTTGATGTTGTGTTGATACTTAGGTCATCCCTATAGCAACCAATGTAAATATCAGATACAAATGAAAGTGCAGACAGTCTGTGCCTTTTTTGTTTTTTTGGATGGGTGCAATGAACTAATAGCTTATGTGTAAATGTTTTAAACAGGGCAGTGACCCTAAAATATTAAACATTTAGGTTGTTGTACAGATTGGTAAAACTGAGACTCTTTCCAAAGTATAAAACTTATTTTGGTGGCTTCCTTAAGATTCAGATGCTAGATAATTTCAGTTTTCATTTTACTGTGAAAGTAGTCCACCGTTTGTTTGAGCACCACTAGTCTTTAGCAGGGACGGCCATTTCTGTTCCTGGAGATCCATCTTCCTGCAGAGTCCAGTACAGACCCTTTTTTGTAGATATCATGTTTCTGAAGATCGTAATTAGATGGTCCATGTGTGTGTGTGATTAGAACTGAAGCTGCACTTTCCATGAAGGCAGATCTCTGGGAACAGGAGTGGACACCCGTGGTCTACAATATAAATTTAAAGAAAATAGTTTAGATTAACTGATTGTTTTGTTTGTTGGTTACACATAAAACTCAATAATTTGTAACTACATGTCTACTAACTCTTGGAGTAGACTTTTAGGGTAGCTTTAGGGTTAGTAGAATAAGTTGACATATACTTGTAAAGTTTCTGATAGTCAGTTGTAAGTTGTGGGTCTATCAAAATAAAGTGTTAGAAGATATTAAGCAGACAGTCTAGTAATACTCTAATGACTGCTAGTTCACATGTAGTTGCAAAGTGGACTATCAAAATAAAGTGTTACTTTTTTATTGATTTTTTTTACAAACCAATCAACACGTTTCCACAACAGACTGAGATAAACTGCTACACTGCCCACCATTGGCAAACCCGCACCATAACAGTCATCAGGCCTTATACCCACCACAAGACCCAAGGGTGCTCTTAAGGGCCTGCATTTGGTGCTCATCAATGTTGAGAGAACAAATTGCTTGGGGATCATGGAGCTGACATGCATGGCACGTTCCCTACTAACCCCCCTTGCCGAGTGTGACCGCACTCAATGCAGCGTTCCCTGAGCGGGGCTGGCAATCTAGTTTGAATTCGTTGGGCAGCAGCTTGGGCTAGGTTATTAGATCCAGATGGGCCCAGGCTCTGTCTTACAAGCTCAAAGTAGAGAGAAAAAACACACTCTCTTTCTCATTGGCTTCTCTCAGGCCTTCTCTGGGGGAGCTGAGAGTTGCTGGTCCACCCATTTCCTTTCCTTGCCCTTCCCAGGCATGTCAGAGCGGAGCCTAGCCAAAACAAATCAGACCTGCAGTGGCTTCTGGACAGGCTTTGGCCTTCCCCAATATAGCACTCTTACATAGTGTGTAAGGAAAGGTGTACGCTATAGAGGGGGCGAGGGAACATCCTACGCTAAGGGTTTCAAAGAACATAACTGAAGAAAATAAATCTAATTTTCAAAAGTTAGGGTTGACTGCAACTTTCTCTGTACAGTATATAAAAGGACCCTCACGACCTTTGAACATGGGTGAAACTTGTAAGCTTTTGAAGGGTGTTAAATATTCATATACTGTATGAAGTCTCCATTGCAACCATGTATGCTGCATGTATGTGACACATTTTTTTTTACATTTGACATTTCCAGTAAGTCTGTGGAAAAATAATTTAAAGATTGTTTACTCCAATCGTATGAAATGGTCCTGTAGTATTGCTTCCTTGAACTAAATTGGTATTCACTCAGAAGGCTTTGGCCGTACAAATGTTTGTGGTTGACTGTTTGAGGTCTGGTGTTTCCTTCATTTCTCCTGTTTCATTGAAGGCAGATTTTTAGTTCAGTCAGGGTAGAATTGACCGGTAAAAGGTTCAAGAGTTGGATTACATAATGAAGAGCCCCTGAAAGTCTAAATGTGCAAAATAAATAAATAAATAATTTTCACAATTTACAGTAACTTACCAGACAGTACTGTGCAAAAGTCTTAGGCCACTAGTATTTTCACCAAAAATGGTTAAGTGGGTTATTTCTATCTTTTGCAGTATAGCGCGTCCGTTGGAATTATCAGTTTACATTTCCATACATTATTTTTTGTCATTCATTGTAATAATGCAGTGAGATTATTGTCTGACAACAGCCAGTGCTCCACACAGAGATCTGATCATCATCCAGTCTGTCTGGAATGACAGGAAGTAACAGAAGAAACTGAGACAGACTCAATCCAAAAGAACTGTGACAACGTCTCCAAGATGAAGAAAAAAACCCTGCCCGGAAAGCTCCCTGAAAAACTATGAGCAAGTGTACCTCAGCACAGAAGTGGTTTTACCAAAAGCTGTAATACCAAATATTTATTTGATTTTGTTAATAGAAGTGAAGCATTTTGAATATGACAGGCTGAATATTAATGGCCATTCTCACTCCCTCGCATAAAAGCTTTCAGCCTCAAAACATGTCTTTTAAAATTTAAAACACTATATTGCTTTCTGTGAATAAGCGATTGAAATGATTTTCACATCATTCTGAAGTAAATGTTCTAGTAATAGGCTGGTTACTCTAAATTCTTATTCAGGACCATTCACTATGGCTTGCATGGTCATATTTTAGCTAGTTTTATTTTCCCAAAATTTAATAACCACGCATAATATTTATTTTCTAAAAAATGCAAACATGTACTGTACATCCATCCACATTATTGTAGCACAGTTTCTGCTGTATACAAAAGCAATTATATGTTGGTCAATAGTATGTTGTTATAAGTAGCTGAAATAACCACAAATATGTCCAAACATCTCAGCGACCCCACAATCACCTCAGACCCCAAAGGGTTAAACCAATTGTCAGCTGATTCCCCTGCAAAGTACAAACCAATGCTGCATTTTTATGTTTTATGAGTTTATAACAACTGCCAAAAATGTGCGTGATTTGTAGTTTACATTAAACTGCTTGTATAAAACTATTTGGTGTTATTTAGATTATATAACCATGACTCCTAAACATGTTAGAATGTGACGTGTTATAGAATTGTTATAATTTCACAGATATCCAATTTTGAGGATACCAAGACAAGATGTGATGAAACTACCCATAAACCTCCTATTAATTAAGCAAAACAAAATTCCAGCTGGGGAATTATGTCAGACAATGATTCACTGAAAACAGTACAGCCCCTCCTCAAAAGGATGATCTAGACAATAAATATTTTTTTTTGTATTGAATGATTCATGCTTAAATAATAAAATAAAATAAAATCAGAATAATTGTTTAAAACATTTTCAATATAGACACAACTGTAGATGTGTTTTATATCACAAAATAATTACAGATGCATTGTATTGTTTTGTATTTTTAAACATACAAGCCTGATTATTCTCATTGTTTCTTTTAACTATCAGTTTTTATTAGTCATTTGACAAGCAATTAAACATGATTTATGTTGGCAAAATAAAACATTTCTTGTATGGTGACAAATATTAGCCCATGTCATTAGTAGGTGTGTTCTTGGTGAATTTGACATTGACTGTAAACATGATGTAAAATAACATGAATGGTTTTCAGAGATCTGTTGGAATGACTCATTCTGCCCAGAAGGAGCGCTCAGTATAAGCAAATGTTATATATTTAATAGCTGCCTCCTTTATGATTCTACGCAGAGACCAAGTGCATGAAAGACATTTCCAAACAGGTGGAGAAATTTACAAGCCTGTTTAAATTTCCTGAGGCGAGGAATAAAACACAACAGGAACTTGGACATAAGCTGAGGCTTATTAGAAGGATTGGCGCGTTTTTTTCTGTGTTTGTAGGAATGCTATGGAGTGTTGTAATGTTGCACAGTTTTGTTTGGGTGGCCTTGTTTTTTTAGGAAAAAAAGAGGGAGAGCAAAAGGTAAAAACAGTGCAGTTTTTCCCACTCCTTATGATTTTAATGTCATAGTTGAGGGATGAGTGTTTCAGAGAAAGAGTTCAGACACACCATCAATTTGTCAAAGAGTGGGTCCATTTTGAGGCGCTAAACAGGACCACCAAAGCCAAACCAGGGCTATTAAATTATGGTAAAAGGACAGTTCAATGATTACTAAAGGCTTAGTTCTCCAAAAAAGAGCACTTTGTCATCTTATCAAAGGCCAGACTGAGACAGAGTAATACAAGACTAAGACAGATAGAGACAGAGTCACATAATTCCATCAAAATAGTAAAATGCAACTGTTCTGCTTTGTTCTGAACATTTTTTTGTTAGCAGACAGAACAAAAGCAGTCGAAATATAATCTCATCGCTAACTGAACTGCTTTTTTATACTGCTTAAAGGGAAAGTTCATCTCTTTTACTCACCTTTGAAGCATCCTAGGTGTATGTACTTTTTTCTTTCAGACAAATCCAGTCGGAGTTATAACTTCCAAGCCTTTGAATGGGTTTAAATGGGTGACAGCCGTTACACTCTGGAAGGCCTGAAATGTAGGGAATCCATGCATTTTTGTATGATAAATATCCATATTTCAAACTTC
Source organism: Enteromius treurensis (assembly GCA_032275025.1). Classification (NCBI taxonomy): domain Eukaryota; kingdom Metazoa; phylum Chordata; class Actinopteri; order Cypriniformes; family Cyprinidae; genus Enteromius; species Enteromius treurensis. Next base: position 2,615,972 of record JAUCMU010000042.1, on the reverse strand, counting down.
TTAAGCACTTTTCCCTCACGTCTGCTGTCTGTGGAAACTGGAAGTGGTCCCGGCGGATCATGTAAGATGTATGAGTCGCGTGATGAGTGACGAGCGTGGAGAGACTACAGAACGCCAGTCATGAATGAGAAGCACAAACCAAGAATTTGTAAAGAAATTGTATTTCAATATAAGCCAAGAGGAGACTGGTTATCCTTTGCTACATTTCCCAGAGGCGCACGCACAGGTGCCAGGACCACTTCTGGTTTCCACAGACAGCAGACATGACAGAAAAGTGCTTATTAAGTTTAAATATAGATATTTATCATGCAAAAACACATGCATTCTCTACAGGAGGACTTTATTTATCCCCCCCGAGCCGTGTGATGGACGTTTTATTATGAATACGTGCACGTTATTCCACGTCTTCCAAAGTGTAACAGCTATCACTTGTTTAAACCCATTCAAAGGCTTGGAGGGGTCTGGACAATTTTTGTTTATAACTCCAATTGGATTTGTCTGAAAGAAAAGTGAAAAAAATGAACGTGAAGTGATTTGTGGCCAGTTATGGTGACCCATACTAGGAATTTGTGCTCTGCGTTTTACCCATCCAAGTGCATACACACAGCAGTGAACACACACCTGGAGCAGTGCTTGCTCAAGGGTCTTACTTCAGTCGTGGTATTGAGGGTGGAGAGAGCACTGGTTATTCACTCCCACCACCTACAATCCCTGCCAGACCTGAGACTCAAACCCGTAACCTTCGGGTTACAAGTCCAACTCCCTATCTATTAGGCCACGACTGCCCTAAGAAGAAAGTCACAATTCAAAGATGAGTATATAAAAATACTATAACATTTGCTTTTATATGGGAAAACAACACTCTTGCTTATGTGATAGGCTTACTTCATTCAGGAAGGCAATCTGTGAATTCGACCTTGTTAATTGTGTAGCCTCTGCCTAACAATCATTTAGAACACCCAAATATCAACATGAAGCTATATCTCAGATCCAGAACATTGCACAGACCTGTGAGTTGGATCTTCAGCAATCACTGTATCAGATATACTGTATGTGAATCAATCAATTTCTCCTCTGTTTCACAATCCACATTCAGTAAAGACCTAACAGGGTGGACAACTTTTTTCAATTTTAGCTCTCTGATGCTGCGTTCACACCGGACACAAATGAAGCGTCAAGCGCATGTGATTTACATGTTAAGTCAATGCAAAGACACGATTAGGCATCCTGCGGCGCGATTCGTTAATATTAACATTAATATTTTTAATGTCTATCTCTGTTTAAGTGATGAATTAGACCTACTATTTATAATTTTAGGAACTTTTTATAAACATGTGACTTTTCTTAGGGTAAATTTGAGTGCGTAAATCATAGACACAGAAAACTGTATAACAGGAACAGCGCCACCTATTAGTCAAAAGCTATAAGCAATTATGTCACTTTACAAGTGGTTGTATTTATGCATTTTCAATCATTGTGCTCAAAATCAATAACAAATAATGACCTTTTTTTTTTTACAGATAGCCTGATTCTCCTTGCCAAGTTGTGCTCAGGATTGGTAGGTTTTCACAGCAAAACCCATCCAATTGGTCCTCAAAACTAGCTCCCAGGTAACATACAGTTTGTTTGTTTTTCATAAAAGTCACATTCACAGGGATAAATATCACGTTATTGGGGTCACTTCAACCCTTTGAAACAACTCTTTGAAAGAGTGTTAAAGTAGCCCAATTCCACTGGAAAACTGTAGACATGGCAACACTTGTTGTGCTTGGCCCCTTAATTGCTGCTTGACATTGCTTACAGAAAACATTCAGCATTTTTATATTTTCAATAATTAAAATAAATAAACATCATTTAGTATAATTCGTAAGTTGTTTTCCTCATGGGGACCAAAACATCTGTCCCCCACAACATCAAAAAATGTCAGGTTTTACTATCCTTGAGGAGGGATACGGACCACGCACATACACACACACACACACACAGTCTTACGATCCTTTTCTCTCTGTGTCTTTCATTCACTCTGTGTTTTGGTGGCCTGAGTGAAAATCTCATAGACTTCCCACAGATCCTCAGCTTAGGCCTCAATGACAGAACGAGCCCTCAGCACAAATCCTCAGTGAAGACTTCAGCAACTACACAAGCCCTCTGCCCAGCTACTAGCTCATATTAAAAGGAAGAAATTAATGAGAAGGACGTTCGTCATGCTTACAGCTATTTGAATTTGCTGTTATTGAACTGAACTGAATCAACATTAAACTGACTCAAGCTAAATAAAGACATAACTGAGCTGCTTATAACGGGATTGAACTTATTACAGGACTAACACTGAACCTACTGGAGATGAATAATAAAACAATTGTTTTGCCACAGCAGAATCTGTGAAGCTGCTTTGAAACAATCTATTTAATATGAAGTGATAAAAAAATAAAAAACACTTGACTTAACATCACGATGCACTAATGGAGACCAAATTTAAGAATGTCACAGAAACACAGAGGTAAGCTCATTGGACTTGGCATTGGCAAGCAGTCAATAAGAAATGACATACCAACTTTGTAAACATTAAACAGACATCCACTGAAGAAAATATGAAAGAGATAACTCTGGATCAGAACACTGCACAGACAACACTACAGTATGTTCTAATGGTCAATAATTCAATCTAAACACTCCGAACCACTTCCAATCTTGCTAACATATTTATCTAAAATGTTTGAGTAATTTTTCCTCTGCACTTTGGAAACTGTTGGCGATTCTTCCGTCAAGTGTACATCATTCGTGACCAGTTGTCCAAGGATATGAATTACAGACATTAATAGTTTTCTGAACGGCCACAGACCGATTGTCTCACTTTATAAGATCTCAATGTATCGACAGGAACTAAAGGTTTTCATTTTGTGTTGCCTGATATACTTTTTCTTAGCTATAGACTTGCATTTTATGACTAACTAAGGCTTCGGGAAAGAAAAAGAAAAACTGTTTTGCAGAAGAAGAAAAAAAGTCACCTACTTTAGATGCCTGAGGGTGAGTAAATTAACAACGAATATTTCGGGGGGCTGAACTGTCCCTTTAATCATCTCCATCTGCAAATAATCACAGTCTAATCCAGGACTGCTTAAGCTCACCAGTAACTCCCAAACAATGTCTGGTTTCTCAAACGAACATACCGCTCTCCATTATAATGCTCATCTGTCTTCGTCACTCCCATCATAATCGCTTTCTTTTTCTATTCACTACTACTCTGCGATCATCCTGCATTGTCATCCCACTGCTGTGACAAATTAAGATATTTTTGTTAAAATCAGAGAGCCATCTGATCCTCAATAGATGGCAAACAAATCTTTGTGCAAGAAAAAAGTATTGTGGATCTGGGATCATTTCAGGTGTGTTGCTCTCTATGGATGGTCAGATGGTTCTCTGATTTCATCAAAAATATCTTAATTTGTGTTCAGAAGATGAACAACGGTCTTTGGTGTTTGGAACGACATGAGGATGGATAATTAATGGCAGAATTTTCCTTTTGGGGTGAACTGCTTGCACAAAATACAATTATCCCTTGGTTCTTCAATGGCACATTCTAAGGTTTTTCCTGATGGAGTTATGCTTAAAAGCTTTTGTTTTTCTTGAGATTTGAAGCCTTTTAGTCTGAGTTGTGATGCTGTTTTATCAAATTGCTAATGTCTGAGGATGTCTTGATAAATAGACTGTTCTGGTATGATGTGTCTTCTCTGAAAATCCCCTAGAGGAAATAAATACCCCGTCCCAAAGAACTGGAAGGTAAAACCTTACTCTGGTTCTGATAATGTCTTTTAAGAAGCCAAATGAAACTGCCTGAAAATACATACAATTCTTATGGCAATAGGACTGATATGATTTCTTTTGACATATTTGGTCCTGATTTAAACGCGTGTTGGGTAACAATCACCTTAATAATGTTCCATTCTCAAATAATGAGCATCTGATATTGTAATGTGACAGGATATCATTTTGCTATAAATCTACCTCTGACAGTTTTGGAAAGGTCCCCAGATAATGATTATTGTGATTCATAAACAGACATCTGGTTGAGCATTAGACTGGAGTTAAGCATTACTCCGGAGATTTAGACAGAGGACTTGAGCCTAAAGCAGAATGTTACAATAGCAGCTCAGATGAGGAGAGTTGGTGAACTGCTTCACTCGGGGATCTCAGGCAGCTGGGAAATTTTGCAAGGCAATCGACCTCCGTTGTGATTTTTCCCATCTGTATTATAGCTGAAACACATTACACTCTAAATCACTCTAGTGGGAAGGATCTTGACAATAACAAATGTAATGGTGTTTTATTGGCCTGAGAGGGTATATGGTAAATTAAGTTCAGGATGGATATTGTTGTGAAAAAAAATTCTTGATCTGATCCGTAAATAAAATGTTATTTTTATTTACAAGAATGGACCTGGGAGAAACTATAAGCAATGAATTGCATCATTTTTATTTATTAATTTTTAATTTTTTTATGCAGAAACATTGAATGGCCCTTCACAATAGATAATGTTTTACAACAAACTCTGCTAGAGAGATATACGGCAGTTTTTTTGTTTATAAAATACCGCACTCACCTGTTAAGTAACAAAAAATCCTCTTGTTGCTTTTACAACATTTTAAATCCCTCAGGCCTTGCCATCTCCGAAAAGCCAATCCATTGTTGATTCCTGTTTTATTATGAGCTTCATCACATTCTCTTTTCCTGCAGACTCTATTCTGTTTAACAGCTTGTTTTTTTTTAAATTGGGAGATACCCTGGAGGTTTGAAATTTAGCATGCTCTATGTCAAACTTTCTTTCTTGCTTGTTGTGACAAGCAGCCTATGTCACTCCCACACCATACCTTACAAAGATGCATCTAGTATAAAACCATTATAAAATTATCTTGCATCAAGTTATGTGGTATAAATGATTAATCCCTTTTGGCATTTGTACTGGCTGTGTACAGGTAATTGGAGTTAGTGCTGGAGCTTTATGCATAAACATAGCCACTGTACAGTAACTAGCAGTTAGTCAAGGGGCAATCAGTCTTACTCTGAGATTCAAATTAGACAGATCCATCTTTTGTAACTGAATAATAAGTTATGACCATTCAAAATGAGTGCAAGCAGCCTATGCAACTGGCCCCGAGTTCATTGTTGGTCATTTTAATATCCATGTAGATAACAAAAGAGATGCATTGGGATTACAGACATTCTGTTCTCTATTGGGGTTAGACAATACATGTCAGGACAAATTATGTTGTGCATTGTTGTAACAATATATTAGACTTCATTTTGAATATTCTGATATTCTGCAGCAGAGCGATGACATCTCAGATCATTATTCGTGACCCTAAACCATAAAACCAGTCATAAAACGTTCTATTAATGTATGGTTTGTTTGGACAACATTTCAGAAGTTACGAAATAATGACACTGACACTAAGCCGATCAACATGTCATCAGACCGCATGCTGAATTTTCCTGGCACTCTTTCAAACGGTGTTTGACAGTGTCAAAGGCTTTCATGCACGTCTTTTAAAATAAAAGTCTTGCATCAGAGGAAAAAAAGAAATTACGGTTTTTGTTGTTGATTTTGTTTTTTTCCCCCCTGTACTCTCCACCAGCGGCGCTAGTGTCTAGAGGCAGTATTTCTTTTGGAAACTGGCAGTGATATGTACTTATTGGTACGTATTTCGTGGCTCGCGTAAAAGCGCAACAAGGGATGTTTATGCCATGAGACCACCAGGTAGATTAAATCAACACTGACCTGAATTGAGCTAAATAATGATAGTATTGTCTTTTCTGTAGTTCAGTAACTGAACTAATTTCAAACTATTTATGCTTCCACACCAGATATATCAAAACCAGGACACTTGATCCTGTCAGATAATATCTGTTTTGTCTGGTAATAGAACAACTGCATTAACAGTCTTCTATCAGCCAAGAAGTTGATAAATGACACTATTGCCTCTGTAGAAGCTGCTTTATAGCAGAACTTAAATCTGTATTATGTTTGATCAAGTTTGCATCCCTGATTCTGTTATTTTCCTGTTTATTACTCTGCTTTAAAACAATCTGTGTTGTATAAAGTGATATAAATAACAGTGACTTGACATTACTTGTGAGGGAAACCGGAGCACCCGGAGGGAACCCACATCAGCACTGGGAGAACATGCCAGGAGGCCAAGCTGTTGATGTGTAAATGTGACAGTAATAAGAAATCATTTCCAGACTGTTGTTTTTAACCAATAAATGGTCTTCATGAACTGGTGAGGAAGTTTCAAGCTCTAAAAGTTGTATGCTGTCATATTACAACCCTTTTTTTTTTTTTTTTTTTTCAAAAGATCAAGAAACAGTTATATAAATTTAACGGTGAAATAAATGCATTTGCAAGTATCCTATCAGTAACAATCCAAAGCATAAAAATCAAAAACTCAGCTGAGAGTCATAACATGGATATGATTATGGAGAAATTGCTCTATACGCAGGTGTGATGCCATATACGCCAATATTACCAATGAGGACATTCTGCTGTGTAAACATTGACTGTCCAGCACGCACAACTCCAGATGTAACACATTTTTCATCCAAAGTTAGTTTTTCATTATTATTCAAAGCTTCTACAGTTTTGAACTCAACTCTTCAGCGTACTGTTGATCATAAATTGCATTATGTTTTGAAAGTGTTTTTAGGAATAATTTTTAACTAAACTGTTTCTAGACAACAGCGAGTGTTCCTGCTTTGATAACGCTTCATATTTCTTCCTTTTATAATGTACCCAGAGGGTAATCTTTGAGGACATTTGTTGTCATTCGAACATACTGCTTTAACAGTTTCAACTGCTGCACTCCAAGGTTATGACTTACACTGGAAAAGTCATTGTTCATACCTTACTTACTGAATCCAAGTTATGTCTACAAATCAACTGTTGGGACATATGTTTTTAGTGGGTGTGCACTTCAATTCCAGGAAGACATTGTAGTTCTTCTGGCATGAAACGGCAAATTAGTTGTACTATTAAGTCTTACACCTTATTTCCACTGTGGTTCGAAAGCATATTGTAGTGAATTGAATTGCCAAAAATTCTGTCTCCTAATCTGTTTTCCCATGAGCAAATCCAGGAATCTTTTCAGTCTGCTGAGGTGATACCAGCTGGACCGGACCAAAGACAAATTATTGAGGTACCCGTCTAGTTTGAACTGAACAGATGTTTTAGCATTTTGCTTCACCACCAAGTTACATTTAAAAAGTAATGCATTACAATATTACATTAAAAAGCAACTAACTGTGTTACTTTTTTATGGAAAGTAATGCATTACGTTACTTTTTGCCACCTGAGCTGTTGGTCCTTGTTTATTTTTTAATAACAGAAAATCCAAAAGTTTTATTTTTGGCAACTGTAAATGCTCTTTCACACCAGAAGTGAAATGAATAAGACTCCAGCTAAAGGAGTGAGGCACCTCACTCCTGATTTCTTTCAACATGACGAGCTGTCGGTGAATAAATGGGAAAACAAAGTAACCTGCATTTGAAAAAGTAACTTGTACATTTTAAAAGAATGTGTTACTTTACTAGTAATTTGAAAAACTAAAATCTGATTACCTAACTAAAATAAATAGTGTAACCGGAACAGACAAGATTCTACACGGTTCCTCACACCGTGTTACGGGGCTAGGACCCGTCAGTTGCGGACTGCGAGGATTCGTAACTGCGCTTCTGTCTGTTTAACCGGGACCGACTGGAGTGAACACGGCCCCTCACTGTTTACGAAGGTGGGGTTACAAGTGAGGAGCAGACACGAGGGATCAGGTAGGTACATTGACAAAACCACAAACACAAGACACAGGACAGGTGTTACACAGTCCTTCAGTCGGTTGGTATATTAACATTGTATCAGTTAATGAAGTTAAACTGTAAAACCTAAAATGTTTCTATCATATTTTTTTCATGGTAGAATTCTAGCAACCACAACTGCCTTTTTTTTTTTACACTATAATTTTGATTTTTAAATGTGCACACTAAACAAACTGAATGAGTTTTCAGCAGGCTTTGCATCAAACTACATCAAACTGCTTTTGCACAGGATTAACATAGGGAGAGATGCATTTCATATTATATATTATATTATATTGCAGTTGTGGGTGAAGAATAGAGCTTGCGGTCGAGAATAGTTTGCAAAAACGTATATTTGCTGCTTTCTTGCATGCATGTCTTCTTGCTATTTACATTAGCACATGCTAACTTTAAGTCTGTAACAATTTCTGCTTAGAAAAAAAACCTAAATGTTTCATATAGCACAGTACTGAGAGATGAGAAATTATTGTTTTGTCTTGTCCCCAAAACTCCAGTGGATGACCTGTTCAGAGGCGTTATACAAAGATAAAAGAGCATGGAGGCATTGTGAGATGACTTCAAACTGTCCGTTCTTCAAGAGCATTCTGTTGGTGTTCAAACAAGTTCTTCATCTTTGAAGCATGAAAGAAAAAAAACATGCAGTTCCACCATGTTTCCATCTCCTGAATCAGTTTCATCTGCTCCTGGACTGTTTCTCTGTGGCATTTGGTGTTTGATCTAAAGACGGTAATCTTTCTTCTGCACTGATCTCTAATTACACTGATCTCAGCTGTTTGTAAGAGGACACAGATTTGTGCAGGGCATTTGTGTGCATGTGCATTTGTGTGAGGTCTGGAGTGAGGAACGTAGCTTGGTCTCTCGTTTCCCATGACTTTAAAGTGCTCAGCTGTGTTTCAGGAAACTTTAATAACAATAATCTATATTTATGACAACCACACATCAGATGTCAAATTGGAACTGCTGTCAATTATCAATTCACTTTGAAGAATACTAATAATGAAAACATGTTTATACTGACAATATATGTATATTCTTTATATTAAATTAACACCATACTTGGGCTCAGTTAAACATGGCTTAGGTTAAGCAAGGATTACCCCATAGCTCAATAAGGACATTTAAGTAGCTTTTATGTGCTTTAGATAAAAACATTGGTGTGCATCTTGAGACAAAACAATGAATGAACAATAAATGAAAACAATGAGTCGGTACAAGTTTCTTTCTGTTAAGGCAGCCCAGACATGCATTTTAGTTTGGGACTAGGCTGAAGTCTTGTCTATGAAACCCCAGGAATGGTTTTCTATTCATATATTAAAAATAGCATGTGTTCAATTAAAAACACAAAATTGAATATATCCTAAGTGCAAGGCCAATTATATTTTGGTCCATTTTTCCAGAAAAGGAAGATAAATATGCATATCTAATCAATTATTTATTTGAATATAGTGGAAAACCTTGTTTTTTGCTACATTACTCTTTAACATTTCCTTGCTTTCATGGCACTTGTTTGTAGCAGTTCAACACAACAATCACACATTAAACACAATTCTCCCCATATCAAGCTCAAAGCACTTTTCGCAAAGCCAAGTCTAGGTTTAAGAGCTCTGTCAGAATACCACCTCCACCCTTGGAGAGGAAGACTTAGCCAGAAACCTTATTTCCACCCTGCTGCTGATAACCGTGCAGCCCCCTCCCAGCCACATGCTCCCGTACGCTCCTTTATGACTCACCCTGTGGCCCGCCAGAGGTGGAGAGCCCCGTGCGCGCAATGGCATCACTGAGGCTGAATAATTTCTTGTGGGAGCTAAGTGTTTCCATTCGCAGCCAGGGCCACTAAAAACAAGCAGGATCTGGGTTTCTGGGGGGCCCTCTCATAAAATCAAATATCAAAAATGGATGTATAGGTCTATGGAATTTTTTTCACTTTTTACCACCCAAACAGACGAAAATCAATCAGTTTTATGTTTTTTTTGTTTGTTGTTTTTTTGCTTTTACAAAATTCACAGCTGTGTCTGCTGTATTTGGTGTTGTTCATGGTGTAGAAGGAGTTAAAAATCTGCACTGAAAAAGTATTTAGTGTTGTCAAACGATTAATCGCATCCAAAATAAAAGTTTTAGTTTATATAATATATGCGCGTATACTTTTATACATAATATAAAATATAAGAATTTAAATATATAAATGTGTGTGTGTATATATATATACACTGTAAATATAAAGGTCTGTATTTGCATATATATATATATATATATATATATATATATATAGTATATGGATAATAAATATATACAGTACACATACAAATATAGCCTAATGTAAACAAAAACTTTTATGTTGGATGCAATTAATCGCGATTAATCACTAGACAGTAGTTATATAAATGCCATTGTAATTTTCGGATTTTTAAAGTAACCAAATTAAGTAGCCTGAAACTGATTTTATACAATCATTGACACAATTACACTTTATTTTACAATACATGTACTTACATAACTTTGACATTGCAGTGTACCTGCCTAATGAAGTTCTATAATACCTAGTAACTACATGGTGTAGGGTTAGGTTAGGGCTAGTTATCCTAGGCTCATTGGAAATCCGTGCCTCTTCATATATTTCTGCAAAACTAAAAGAATGTACCTATACATACGAATTGCTGAGCTTCCAGTTGAAATGAACACTAGAGGCAGTAAAACTCCCTCAACTTGTATTCTGTTTCACACAAAAGTATGATATACAGGTAAATTTTTGATTAATAAAGGCTAAGTTTTACAATTACTCGCAGATTGTTATGTTATGAGTTTAAAACATTTTTAACATCCCGCAAGATTGGAAAACTGATACTTTAAAATTTTGTCATCACATATACAGCTTTACCATCGCTACATTGAGATCCCGCCGCTCATTCTTGAGATGGCTCCCGGTGCATCCTCCTCATGGTCCGCTGAGCCGTTAAGGTTTCAGCGATACTAAGGCGAGGCGCCTGGGGGATCTCCAGGTGACGGTGCAGAACGCCTCGCGTGGCGTGGACCACCACGGCTCCTGTCCAAGGCATGTAAAACCTTGTCCGCTCTCGCGGGCAGGGCTTACTATGCCGCTGGACAGGCTGCCACCTCCTTGCACGCGATGGCTACACTCCAAATGTATCAAGCCAAAGTGTTGAAACAACTGCACGAGGGTGGACCTGACCAAGGGGTTATGCAGAAACTCCGTGCCGCATCCAACTTCGCCCCCCGACCGCTCCGCCTCAGCCTGCCCGTCGCCGAGGACGTCCCCCCGTGGCACCAACACCAGCACCATCTGCTCTGTCTCCGGCTGAAGCGCACGACGCCTGGCTGGCTGCAAGATGTCGAGCTGACCGCGGGCGCGGGACACCGCCCACCTCTCAGGGACCGGCCAGGAACCAACGTGTGAAGAAGAAGCGCCCCTGAGACGGGCAGCCCAGAGGTGATGGAGATTGCTCTTCGGGGGACAACAACACCAGTCCCCCCACCCCCGGTGGAGGGCCGGGCACTGCTACAACATCGGTGCACTCAGCTGCCGTCGACCTACGGGTCGGCGGTACCCACATTTTCAAAAAAAGAGCAATTTCTATCGCCTCTGGGCCCAGTGCCCCGAGGCTCCCAT
>JAUCMU010000042.1:2558131-2604384 GCA_032275025.1 Enteromius treurensis | reverse complement strand
CGCAGTGATGAGGTGCACCTGGCTGTAATTATTGCACGCCAATATTCATTGGCCTTTTTTCAAAGACTCGAAGACGAGCGGCCTCTCATGCAAGATCCCATATGTAATGTCTCCGTTCCCTACTTCAGGGAACGTGGGTTACATTAGTAAGCTAGACGTTCAGTTTACTCTGTAACTACTGCGTTGCACTTAGTTGGTAAAGACGCTCAAATATCATGACTGCATCAGCGAATACGTTTTTACATTACTTTGGCATTTGTTATCACTATCGGGTAGGGTTAGATTAGGTTGGGTGTGGAGAATATTTTCCAACATGATAGAGCATTAATCTCACTGAATATTTAAGCTATTAAACGAGCAGCGTTATAAAAACACAGCAATACGCACCTGTACCAACCTTATACAAACTTACCACGCGTCATACACTACACAACCGAGGATCATACACTACCAGACTTTAAAGTTGTTCGGATCACAACAAACTCAAGCAGAAACGTGCGCCTTATTGCTAGGAGAGGTTCCACCCTGTAGCTATTTATGGTATAGCGCCTAAATAAATTCTTACATGAACTTTAGTTTTATACTATTAACATTTTATTTACAGAAAAAGTTGAAATTCCATAATTTTTGTAACTTTTTATTTATTTAATGCATTTCAACAATAATCGGCTGGTTGTAATTTTTTTCAAAAAGGTCTGTATTTCAAAGCGATGCATTTTCACATCTCACGTCTGACAGTTAAGCAGTTAAGTACCTGCCCTCACTCTTAGCAAAAGCACACCATTTGTAACCCTAAATCCAAACAAGAACATTGAACACTTTTAGGGGTTTGTTCATGTCACTAATCATTAGTGAAACAGTTCTTGCCCTTCTAAATGTTGTTGGGTGTTGCTGTATTGCCTGCCTTTTATTTGTAATACAATTTCATAACATTAAAAAATGACACTCAAGTAATTGCACCTAATTATAAGTAACTTTCCGTATGAACTAAAGTCAAATAACTCATAAAACTGTGTGCTAATAAAAAACCTGGCTACTCTAAGATGGATGGATATTGAGGGAAAAGCATTTTGATGCAACTGGGACTTTCCTAGATTGATTGCTTCCACTTTTAAAATATACTTCTGGGAAGGTGCTTTGTTAGTACTCAGTGAATGATCATAGGAGGTGTTCTGGCAGAAATGGATCATAAGTCACGCAGAGAATGGGTGAGTATTTCACAAGAGCCATGAATAAGTTGGAAATATGTTTTCGTTGTGAAAACATTCAGTGTGTATTGTATGATAGATCAATGCATCGGTATAAAAATAAATGGTAATGACATCTCATGTTGAAGTCTGCTGGACCTACAAAGTATTTGCTCTTAATTTAGTGAAAGATACAAATGATTTAAGGTCAGTGTTGCCACCTTGAGAGCACTAGAGGATTGCTATAAGCATGGTGTGATAATAAAGAGAATTAAGCTCCTTATTTGTCATATTTCTAATGCATGACCCAGTAAGGAATACTTTGCTCTTACACTGCTTTAACTAAACAAGTTCTGATCTTCTGTTTACTGTATCAGATTTAAAATATTAGTGATGAGCGGCCTCTTCAAGCAGTCTGATGGAGTGTTTGTTAGTCTTGGACTGTGTGTAGATCAGCTAAGATGAAGCAGAGCTAGTGTAGAGTATCTCTAAAATCAACATGAAAAACCTATTCATGACCAAAGGAATAATAACAATAATATTTGCAGGAGGCTGATGATATCGGATTCATCTCTGCATGGCCCTTCAGTGTTAAGGCATGTATGTTACAGTAAACTGAGTTCATTCATGCTGGGATCTTTGTAAGGTAAACTTCCCGCTAAAGTACTAAAATGCTGTAGTCTGATCAGCTCAAATCAGTCTTTATTTCACATCCCATGGTTCATATTGGCATGTTATGAATTACATAGGAAAGCTAATGCCTATTGCTGACTGATATAGTGACAAAATTCTTGATGTTATTTTCATAGGTGAACATAGCAATGTGCGTGACAAATTTGTGATGACAAAACATGATAAAACTGAATTTTATCATGGTGTGAGATGAGATGCAATATCCAGACATGTGCCCGATGCATATGTACATAAAACAATTGACTTGGATCGGACTGTAGGCCAGTGACAGATTTTTGCTCAATTATATGGAAATAAAACAAATGACAAAAACCGATCCCGCACAATCCCGTTAGCCTATGCAAATTCAAATGAGATTACTTTTCACTTGACAAAAAATATTTTTTTCATCTCAACTGCATTGTCTGTAAATTTGCATCATTTTAAATAGTAGTTTGCAGAACATTCTCAATACAACCTAAGAAGACTTGGCAAAAATGCATGAAATTTTAATTAAGAAATTTGAGGCAGGTGCAACTCTGGCACCCCCAGTCTGTCTTTCATTCTTCTTTATTTCACTAATGTTAGTTAATGTTACCATTAGAGAACACATCACTGTAATTAATACGGGGAGCAGCCTGGAAACAACTTCTCCTGGTTGGATCTTTCTGTAACTTACTTCTGTACTTATTGTGGGCCGCCTGTTGCCAATCCCTCTAGTTGATACTTACCAGAGCACCAAAGATGGGATTTTTGACCAAAACAATACTCTTGTTGTATGAAAACGTAAAATAAAGGTTTTGGTATACAACTTATTTAGATTTGTAGCTTTGGTTTCCATGCTGTTTCATAGTAAAAAAAATGAGTAAAATTGTATTTTTGTGCATTTTTCATAATAATAAACAACTGCTTGAATAAGAGACGAATCTTAAGTCTGCATTTCATTTGCATGTCTATGCTCAAGAAGTGGATAACAGGTAATAAATCGACTATCCCACAAATATAATTTAGAATCATAAAATCTGCTAAAATATTTATCAAAATAAAATACAGTGCATTATTTTTATTGCGAAAAAACAACAACACAATGAATTTGACTGCCACTGAGCAAAAATAGAAAGTTAAAGGGCATTTGAACCACTTTGAGATTTAGCAGGTAACTTCCCATTTAAACCACAGAAAGGGACACGCCTTATCGCTTGTCTAGTATTCACTGTACAAGTGGACCCTTCCAGGAGTTTTTATTTTTTGCTCTTCACTGAGGTCCAACAAAAAACAACAAGGCAGATTTCCTGTAACCCAAACCTTTGAGTGAGAGGAAGACAGACCTGCAGCAAGCCAACACATGAGTCAGGTTCCAAAGTCAGACATGTTCTAATTGGGCAGTTCTCGTGTGCAAGCTGTGTATGTATATTTGCATGAGTTAGAGCCACAGACAAAAATAAATGTCTCAGAGTTCGGAGATCAGTTTTTAGGTGGGCCTTTCTAGATGTTTACATTTTCTGAAGATAACCTCACCTCCACAATGCTAGGATATTCTGAATGTGTTTTTTAGCATGGCTCTCCACAACAATCTTCATGATTTGAGGTGTCATTCCTGCCTGTGCTAATTATAGTCCTGTACACCACATGCAGGCATGGAAACTCATGTGGTTGTCCTTCAAAGAAAATGATCCCATTAATAAAATTAGTTGGCAGTGATATCCAATACGGTTTTCGACAAGCTTGTTAATAACCAGCATATTTGGAGTTCAAAGTAACTCATGTAGAAAAAGCAACTCAACAAGCTCAAATTTATAACCACGAGTACTCAACTTCATCATCCTGTAGAAAAACCAACCGCTCTACAGATTCAGAAAGTCCATGCCCTCATCAACCACAACCGAGGCTGAAACTGATTGATTTACCATCAATAGAGACACCCATCTTCCCAGAGTTGCCCACCCCAAGTCCATCATGTAAACAGACCAGTAAGTCAAGGCCAGTAAAAATCACTAGCGTCTCCGCACCATCCGCTGCGAGGCAGAGCCGGAACTCGAGTACAGCGACTGTGGTTGGGCCAGACCGCCGCCACTTCCTCACATTGCATGGCTGCTTCTAACCACACCAGTATGTGTTCATTCTCTCCATGTCTTCAGGCTACCCAATCCAAGTAGCTGAAAGGTACGTGTTAAGGGTTTACACAGAAAATCCCAAAAGAGCTTGCTGTTTATCACGCAATGGAGAGGAGAGCAGCCAAGCGAGTATCCTTGTGTTTAATGCTTTGGATGTGCCTAGATTTTCCACAACAGACGTGAAACATGCAAACAAAGAGAGGAGATCATCGATGAAACCCCAAATCGGAGGCAAATCGGTGATTGTTCATGTGAATGACGATCTGAGAGAAACTCTAATGCATTACAAATCCCATAGGAACATTTAGGAGTCTAAACATGTTCGAAAATGAATACTTTCCTACTGAATAGTATGTGTAAAACATCATGTCCAAAACTGGTTTGCAAATTATTTGGATGATTTGGGTGAAGTACTCATTAGATGGACAGTTTACTATCCCATGAGGCCACAGGAGAGGACATTGGTGACATTGAAGTCCCCCTGAAATCAAAATTGAAGTTTTTTGGGTTTTAGTACCAATATGCTTGTCTTAAGATTATCTAAAAGGCGGTATGCTCCAAAACAGTGACAAAATTTGCATCTACGTAGAAGATATAAGCTTTTAAAACTTGCGGATTAGTCACTTCCACCAAAACAAATCAAAGATTTTTCTGACGTCACCTCATACTTCAGCTTCTCATCAAATCTTGTGACCAATCAAATGCTCTCTAAAATCGGAAGAGCCCGCCCCCTAGACTCTGAAGCTGCGGCTGAGATCGGTCATTTGTTCACGGTGTTATTATTTTCTGTGCTGTGAATGGCACATAATGCACAATGCAGGCGATAGGAACCGATTCAGGCAGTGTAAATATGCTTTTGATTGCGACAAATGAACACTTTTAAAAACTACACAGTCTCAGGATATTTATGATCACTAGTAAGACCAAGTAAAAGTTTCATATTGAATCTAGGGGTTAATCTGTTAGACTGTGGCTGTCAAATACAGCTCAACGGCTCTGGCCACAGCAGATACAAACAAACGCTACTGGCTACTTTTAAAAGGAGGTGGGGCTTCTCGATGTCCCACCCTGTCTTCCTGTTTCAGTTGAAATTACGTCACCACATGGAATAACACTGCGTGTTTCAAGTCACTTCAGGGGACCTTTAAGAGCATGTCAAATGTAATGAATTTGAAATGTATTCATAACATAATGAATATACGTTTTTAACAATTACAATGCAAGTTCTAATTCAAACGTCGTACCTACTAAGTATGTGATTTTTGATGCACCAAGATTATGAAATGCGTTTACAGTGTGAAATGGGTTTTGGCTGGAAATTACATTGATGATGACGTACAGCCAATGAGAGAAGGGAAATTTCAGGCAGATGAAACATATTACAGTTGTCAGAGTTTTTACCTATATGTGACCCCAATCCACAGCAGCATAATGATCCTGGAAGGTTGTGTGAAGTGTGTAAAAGGCATTTTATTTTACAGTCCTGTTACATTATATGTTCTTATTATAGTAATTACAATGAGTAGGTAAAAACTGTACTAACCCTGCACCCTAAACCTAACCCTACCCCTTTTAGTTACCTTATATTACAGTACTTTCTTTGGTAAGTACACTGTAAGTGCAATTTCTGTCGAATAAAACGCAAACCAAATACTGCGAATACTCAGAAACTATTCAAGCCATTTTTACAGGTCTTTCTCCAGAAGTCAAACAATCTATGCTCGTTGGTGCACAAATGGTCTCTTAACTTTTTTTGTCAAAGTCACACACCAGTCGCACTTCAGGGTGGTGAACATATGCTAAGCTTCTTGTGCCAAAAGAATGCCTCAACAAGTGTGTCAGTCTAAAGGGACATTTATATGACACCATTTTCAATAATTTGCCCATCCATTTACACAATGGCATTTTGTTGGCTTGAAGGCACAGCCTTTTGAAAGTTTTAAACTGCAACTTCATGAAATTAAATTTTTATTATTTTGTAAACAACAGAAACGTGAATTTGTAAAAACCGTGACATCATGTGCATGTGTATACATTTTCGGTCTATAGGTATTTGCACAGGTGTGCAGTGCTTCTTTACAAACTAACATCGCCAACTGCTGGCCTGGCATGCATATTACAGGGGTTTTAGTTGTTTTCAAGGATCGGTGTAAACAGGGACCGTTTTAACAATGTTGTCGCCATATGAAAAAGTGCAAAAAATACATAAATAAATAAACTTCCATTGTTGGAACATTATTGGTAAAATGAATCAATGCAAAATTCAGTTAAGATAAATAATGGCAATATTATTGTCTGCTTTATAGCTAGGTTGAATTTGTTTCAGAGTTGATGAACTACACTGAATCAACATCGAACTAAATTGTTGAATAATGACATGATTGTCTTCTGAAAGCTACAGAAAAAATATTTACGGTGCTAGTTGTATGTTTTTTGTAATGTGAGGCTTCTTTAAAGCAATCATCAACAATCTCCTCACAGAAGAGTCACAGCAAATAGTGACAATAAACAATCTCTGAGTTTATTTTACACTTGCCTTGATCACACACACACACAAAAATACAGTAAATAAATATAACATTATGAGTTTACACATATCAGCAAAGAAATTTTTTTTTTTAAATCACCACATATGAAACAACGACAATAAAGCAGGATTTGATAGAAAGCATTACTGATAAAGTGTTGACAATGTACAGAATCTTGTGAAATTTCCCCAAATTACACAACAACAGTAAATTGATTAAAGTGTTTGAATTACGCTGTAGTTCACTCGTTTGTTTCCTTTCAGTTGGGTGAAGTTGCTAAGCCGTGCAAAATGACACTGGTTGCAGATCTATGTGGACCTGAGGAAAAAAATCAAAGACATTTGTCGTGATCCTCAATAAAGCTCAACAGTCGCATTATGAAAGTAAAACTAGCAATCAAAACTCTACAGCCCCCCAAAAAAACCCAAACACATTAGTATGCTCCTGTCTATAAGGTTTTAACTTGATCCAACAAACACACACTGTCAGACATCATGGAAAAACAGCGGTGAGTGATATGATATCAGATATACATATTAGTGACAAATGATAAATAGCTTTTTTTAATTTAACTTAACTACCTTTATGCTGTTTTTTGGCCTAACTACAACATTAATTTACATTATGAAATGCACATTATCAAAGCAAAACGAAACATGAAAAAAATTAATTGAAGGATGCCTAGTGTTAAACATATACAGTATGACAAAATCTGTAACATCAGTATTATAACATCAGTATTTAAAAAAAAAAAAAGATCTGAAAGCAACATGAACATCTCACATAACTATAAATATCTAGCCTCGTATTTGAGCTTGAAACTAAACAATAATAATATTCAGTGCATGTTAATAAATGTTAGTATCCCAACACATTCTATATTAGGTCATTCAGATACGCATGTAGCTGACCCAGACTCAGAAGCCTTGCTTCTCTCTCTTATCACGTCTATACTTTGGACTGCATGCTGTGGCCAGCTAACAAATATTTTAATTTTTTTTTTTCCCCACAAACATCGTTTTCATGATTTCAATTATTGCTGTCATGGCCAAAGTACTCAATCACTGTTGCACATCCCTAGAGAGCAGGATGCCAGGGCAAAGCTAAGCAGAGTGGGAAGCCATGACAAAGCAAGAGACCATTATGTCCGAGACAAGGACATTTCGTGGCAGAGCAGGTGCAACAGGGTACCATAACAGACCGGAACACTGTTGGGAATCTAGGGGGCATGCTGGCACTGAGACAAGGATCATAGGGACAGAGAGTTCAAGGACAGCCTGCATGACCATACAGAGAGCAAAGAGTGTTCAAGTGCACATATGGGGTCATAACAGAGCTGATAGGCAGAGGTTGTAGCAGAGCTGGCAGGGAGCAGTTTAGGGACAGAGAGTGCAAGGGTAGACCTCAGAGTTCATAGAGTTCAGGGACAGACTGTGTCTGTAACCAAGCAAAAAGACAACTTTGGGAAGGCTGTATAGTGAACACGGCCACCTCAGAGAAGCTGTAGCAATGTGTGCACCCCAAACAAACAAGATGGCAGTTGTCATTACAGGAAGTACAGCTGACAGTGAAGGGACTACCAGACTTGGGGCCTTCAAGATTACTGGACTTGGGACCGCAGGGTGAGTAAAGAGGTTTAAAGCTAGGTTAATATATTATCCTAACGTGAAGTCACATTTACCTCATTTTAATAAGCTGGTCAAGTCAGCTTATTAAAGGGTTAGTTCACCCAAAAAATAAAATGTTGTCATTAATTATCCACCCTCATGTCATTTAGTACAGTCTATAGTACAGGCCAGAGCACTGAATGATTCCTCTATAGAACAATTACTCTTCTACAACCCAAACAGTTAATCTGCTTAACCCATATTTAATAGATCTGGTCTTTTGTAACACTGAGCAACTCACACAGTATGACAGAGAGAGGATTCATGTGCAAAAACATTTTAATAAATAATAATAATAATAATAAAGATCAACAAAAAGACGAATGAACACAACCAAGCATCCTTAAACATGAAGGAAAAAGACCAGACAATGAACACTGAAAACACAGGGGCATGAATCGACACAGACTGAACAGGGCAACAAGGAGTGAACGATGAGGGACTTATTCAATTTCCCATTTTTTGTTAAAGTGGTATCCGTTTGCACTCTGAACACCATGAATAACATTTCTACCCTCTGAACAACCTAATCAAACCCAGTTTGTGTGTGTATGTGTGCGTATAGACAGGTGAAGTCCCAAAATCTTATGCCACTAAAATTAAATGAGAACATTAATGTTGTTGATATATCTCGAAAGGCTATATACAGTGGAGGAAATAATTAATTCACCCCTATGCTGATTTTGTAAGTTTGTCCAATGAAAAATAAATGAAAAGTCTCAGAATAGTAGCATTTTAATGGTAGGTTTATTTTAACAGTGACAGATAGCACATCAAAAGGAAAATTTAAAAAATAACTTTAAATAAAAGATAGAAACTGATTTGCATTTCATTGAGTGAAATAAGTATTTGAACCCCTACCAACCATTAAGACTTCTGGCTCCCACAGAGTGGTTAGACACTCCTACTGAATTAGTCAACCTCATTAAAGACACCTGTCTTAACTAGTCACCTGTATAAATGACAGAAAATCAATTAATCAAGCAGACTCCAAACTCTCCAACATGGAAAAGACCAAAGAGCTGTCCAAAGATGTCAGAGACAAAATTGTAGACCTGCAAAAGGCTGGAACGGGCTAAAAAACCATTAGCAAGATGCTGGGAGAGAAGGTGACAACTGTTGGTGCAATTGTTTGAAAATGGAAGGAGCGCAAAATGACCATCTATCGACTTCGGTCTGGGGCACCACGCAAGATCTCACCGATGGCTCAAGCATGGAGATGGAAACATTTTGATTTGGGGGTGTTTTTCTTCTAAGGGCACAGGACACCTTCACCGCATCAATGGGAAAATAGATGGAGCCATGTATCGTAAAATCCTGAGCGAGAACCGCCTTCCCTCTGCCAGGAAACTGAAAATGGGTCGTGGATGGGTGTTTCAGCACGACAATGATCCAAAACATACAGCAAAGCCAACGAAGGAGTGGCTCAAGAAGAAGCACATTAAGGTCATGGAGTGGCCTAGTCAGTCTTCGGACCCTAATCCAACAGAAAACCTATGGAGGGTGCTGAAGCTCAAAGTTGCCCAGAGACGGCCTCGAAACCTTAGTGATTTAGAGATGATCTGCAAAGTTCCTCCTAAAAATGGGTGCAAACTTGGTCATCAGTTACAAGAAACGTTTGACCTCTGTGCTCGCAAACAAGGGTTTTGCCACTAAGTATTAAGTGTTTTTTTGTTAGAGGGTTCGAATACTGTTTTCACTCAATGAAATGCAAATGAGTTTCTATCTTTTATTATTTAAGTTATTTTTTTCAATTTTTCCTTTTGATGTGCTATCTGTCACAGTTTAAATAAACCTACCATTAAAATGCTACTGTTCTGAGACTTTTCATTTCTTTGTCATTGGACAAACTTACAAAATCAGCGAGGGGTCAAATAATTATTTCCTCCACTGTATATCTCAATTTTTTTTGTCAGTGTGAAATAAATAGTTGTTTAATTTTTGGTTGAATGATTTTTGGCTGCTTCATGTTTTCCATGTTATTATTCAAGTAAACACTAAACGAAACAAATTAAGAGCAGTTTTCTGTCATTCTAGTTAATAGTGCCAATTAATTAATGACATAACCAATAAAAGGCATCTATTATACATATGATAAGGCCCAACATACAGATCTGATGCCCAAGAAGCTTATTTGACTCTATAGATGCAGTTGCATAACATTAGTCTTATTCACAAATACATGTGCATTACAAAAATTCCCCAAAACACAAGCATTTAAAACTACGTGCCTCCATATTTGATAGTTAACTTTTATGAGAATGCTATTGCTATTGTATGTTAACATGATCAGACATCCGTCGCCAACCACATTTGTTCTTTCAGCTCTACAGCTTTCTAAATAGCCAAACCTATCTCATAAAGATCACATGAATCGTTCAAGTATAAAGAGTGCTCTATTGAGAAACGCACTCTTGTGTGTACTTGTGCATATCTTACCATTGATCTAAGTTCACAGTAGTTTCCTCATGCGGCGAGTGTGTCTGTTAATGTTCATGGTGGTATGGTCAGTGGAACAGCTCAATTCATCCAGAGCCTCGTCTTGACGCTCCAGCTCGGTCTCAGCCTCCAGGGCTAGATTCTTCAGCTGCTGGAGCATCTACACAAACACAGCATACAATAATCAAGTGGATAAGGAATATTTGGGGTTGGAGTTCAAAATAAAACCACTAGAATGACCTAAAAAAAATGTTTTTTGTAACTTATTTAAAACAAAATGTTCATGTATTCTAGATTCATTACATGTACAGTAGAACATTTTAAAAAATAGTTTCACGAGTTTGCGCTTCCTCATAATCATAAAGAATCGGGGGCGAGCCGGGAGAACGGCGGACCCCGAACCCTAGTGGTTTGAACCCTAGCGAAGGCAAGAGCTCGCCGTCCGGCTCGGTCCCCGCATGCCCCCCAGAGGAAGAAAGGGGTGGAGGAGGGATGCACAAAGACGAATAGCCGAAGTAAAGGAAACAGAGTGATTTATAGTAGGTAGGAAGGATTTGATTGGGCAGGAGTAACGAGGAGATTGATTGGATAAGCGATGCAGCCGTGATCGAAATTTGTTATTCTTTGTTAAATTTCAAAACAGAAAAGTTCTAGTTCTTTAAAGTAATTTCAGCACTCAACACTTGGTCCGGGCTCCTTCAGCACGAACTCCAGCATCAGTGAGACACTACTGAGCCTTCAGCTCATCTGGTTTGTTGAATCGACTGTTTCTCATCTTTCTCTTGAAAATATCCATGTTGGCTGGCCAATCAAGCACGGTAATATCATGGTCAGCCAATGACTTGGAAGTGGTTTTGGCGCTGTGGGCAGGTGCTAAAGTCCTGCTGGAAAAGAAAATCAGCATCTCCATAAAACTTGTCAGCAGATGGAAGCAGAAAGTGCTCCAAAATCTCCTGACAGACGGCTGCATTGACTTTGGACTTGATAAAACACAATGGACCAACACCAGCAGACGTCACGGCAGCCCAAATCATCTCTGGCTTCAGAAACTTCCCACTGGACATCAAGCAGCTTGGATTCTGTGCCTCTCCAGTCTTCCTCCAGACCTTGATCTCCAAATGAAATGCAGAGTTTTCTTTTTCTGAAAAGAGGACTTTGGAGCAACAGTCCAGTTCATTTTGTATTTAGCCCAGGTAAGATGCTTCTGACATTGTCTCTGTTTCAGAAGTGGCTTGGCCTTTTCCTGAAGACGTCTGAGCGGGTGACTCTTGATGCAGCTTCAGTTCAGTACTTGTGAAGCTCTCCCAAGTGTCTGAATCGACTTGCTTGGCAGTATACTCCAGTTTGTGGTCATAACTGTTGTTATTGTGCACTTTTTCTACCCAATTTCTTCCTTTCGGTCAACTTTACAGTAAATATGCATTGATACAGCACCTTGTGAACAGCCAGACCTTTCAGAAATGACCTCGTGTGACTCCTCTCTTTGTGAGCGTGTCAGTGAATGTCTTTACAAAAGTATATTATCACTGATTCTATCAGCCTTGTCATATTTTATATGACTTCCTTCCTATTGTGGACAGGTTACAGTTTTTTTTTTCTTTTGCATTATTATAAACAGTTTGTGCTAAGTCTATGTATTACAGTCTAGCTGCCCTGCCTCATTCTTTTAAAACGTATTTTCCATCTACTCATGGCATTTAAACATGCTTGTTTTTAGTGTTTCTCAACCCCAAAACCATCCTGAAAAGTGATATCTGTGATGGTTGACCAACCATCAATTATCTCTGGTCATAGCAATAATATTGTGTTTTGAAATGGTTCAACACGATGAGCACCATTCCGCACATCCCCATTATAATGCACTCAATGAAAAACGCTCAACTGTGTTTATGTCTGGTTGCTGCATACCAAGCAGAACCTCGGCTGAGCACTGAGAAGGTTTTACAGCTGGCACTTTGGCTGTCTGACGATGATAGTACTGAAGCCTTACATCTTTGTGATGCCTAGAGTCAGCTGCCCACTCCTGTCTCATAAAAAACACAAGCCACACACACGTCACACTGTAGTTTAAGTATGTTCGTTCAGTTTTTGTGTCCTTTTTTTTTTATTCTGATTTGAACATAGCCCTAAGCCTGTTAAATGTATCTGTCACTACTACCGACATAAATTATACCTCAAATTGGGCAGGCTGTTGAAGGGAGGTGTACTGTTACTTTTCTTAACAATAAAAGAAGCCTGAAAATCAAAATCCCATGTACTCAGAGGTGGGAACTGTGTCACTGAGGGACCAGAATATCATAGAATAGTCCCTTCTGGGCCTTTTTGCAACTAGTTTTAACCCTGGAAAGGTGGACCATGTGCAATGGAGAAATAAAAATGATTTACAATTTAAAAGTTTACGAACAAATTAATTGCTAAGTGTCTGATTCCAATCGTCGGTACCTGGATGATCAACGACTGTGATAGTTGTCCCTTGTTCCTCTGAAAAACTGTCCACACCCTACACATTCTTTGCTTTTTCCAGGATATATAACTGGGTATTTGATTATGAAATTCCTCACAAGCGCACAAGGAAACACACAACAGCGAGAGCCAGGGGTGTAAACTTTTGAACAAGATGACCTTAACTGAATATTGCGACCTAAAGGTGTGGATGCAGCTAAACACAAATTACAGTGATCTAGACTACTTAAAAAGGCTTAAAGGGATGCAAAATTCACTTTTACATGGTGTTTGAACATGAATGCACTGCAAAACAAATGCTTTTCTCACTTATATTTTTTGTCTTGTTTCCAGCCAAAATATCTTAAAATTAAAAAAAAATAATTGCCTTGTTTTAAGAAGTCAAAATTAAGTGAGTTTTGCTTAAATCAAGCAAAATGATTTGCCAACGAAGTAAGCAAAAATAATAAGATTGTTTTGTCTACCCCGCTGGCAGATCACTTTTGCTTGTACTAAGGAAAAACTCACTTAATTTTTTATTGGTTTTTTTTTTGTTTGTTTTTTAAAACAAGACAATTATTTTTACTTGTCTAGACAATCCTTACTGATTTAAGAATTTTCTGATACTTTGACTTTAAACAAAAAAAAGTCTAAGCAGTGTGTGCGGTGTATGTACACAGCCACCCTATATTGATAAAAATCCACCTAATGCTTTTTTTTTTACATTCCCAATAATAATGACCACTTTCTCAGATCAGACTGTTCTGAGATTCTTGGAAGAGTGAAGTAGTTCTGCACAGGCCCCTTCGGAGTCCCAGAGAATGGCTTTTTACCCGACAGAAGAGAGGAGCGGGGCCATCAGAGCTCATTAGCATTTTAAAGAGACATGCACCAATTCAGGTTGCTGTGAACAGAGCGGTTTTTGGCAAGGTAAAGAGTGTGTTGTTTTACAGTGCCATTGAGAAAAAAGTATGTTATAGACTTTTCATTAAGACCCTAAATCAGGGATGTTAAACTCAGTTCCTGGAGGGGCAGTGCCATTCAGAGTCACCAAGTTCAGTCCTGGAGCGCCAGTGTCCCTGCAGAGTTTAGCTCCAACCCTAATCAAACACACCCGAAGTAGCTAATCAATGTCTTACTAGGTATACTTAAAACTTCCAGGTAGATGTGCTGAGGCAAATTGGAGCTGAAGGACACCTCCAGTTTGATGACCCCTGGTTTAGATGCACACATCGGATCCAGCTTATCAAGTCCTTCAGGCTTATTTGAAAGCTACATGGTGTGTGTGTTGAAGCAGGGCTCCGCAGCAGGGCTTCCCTGCAGGAACTGAGTTTGACACCCCTGGCCTAAAGAATCAAATCAACTTGTGGAAGTAATTTGTTAAATGAACAAAAGTTTTCAACAAAAAAAGGATTACCAAGATGAGTATTTAACTGATCGCGTGTCTCAACATTTCAGCCCCTATGAGGCCACATCCTTCTAAAATATTTGTCTATGTTGATAACAACGTGTGTTTTTTTTGTGTAAAGTTTAAACTAAACTGATTCCAACCTGTTTTAGTTCCTGTGCCTCTGCCTCAGTTACAGTGGGCTGAAGCACGTGAAGCTGCAGTTGTGTCAGTTCACCAGCAGGCACCTCCAACGGCATCTCCGTGTCCTGCCCATGACCTGAAGACACAGCCAAGTCATATTTCCTTGAGATTTGATGTAAAGATCATAATAAAATGCTGGTAAAAAATTAACCAAGAAGTGTACATTGGCATCTTTCTCTTTTCAATGACCTGTATTAGATGTTGGAGCATGACTGCCACCGTGTGGTAGAAATACTTAATGGCTTCCCGTGTTACATCAATCCATTGAGAAAATGTGAACGTGAAAAATCACAACATTAAAATATCATTGATAAAGCTTTGTTTAATTGATGAGCCTGTCATTTCAGATTATATTTATCATGTGTATTGCTGTCAAACGTTTATATTATTTATGTAGACATACAGTATATACTTTGATAATATGTACATGTAATATTTATACTCATATATTTAGTTTTTCTGAAATATAAATATATGTTTTTGGCCTAATGTTTGCATCCCTGCAACTCAACTATGTAACTCATCTCTTAATATAAATTTGTCTGGGGTTTTAAGAAACATTTCTGCAGTTTTTATTTTTTAACCCTACGAATCTCAATGTGGCTCCATGTCCAAATTGCGTATTTATTGATTTATTTTCAGCTTGACCATGTCACTTTGGCCACATGCAGACTGTGGTTGCTCAAACAACTGTGTAAAGTTTTGTAAATGCATAACCTGTATAAATGTGATTGTGGAATGCAGTTATCGCTCCTGTAAACAGCTGAACTGTGTGTAAAGCACTAAAAGGTGAATCAACAACTGAATTTAGCTGAAATGTGTATGAGGCCTCTGCGGGTCAAACAGCTGATATTTATTGCATTTAAGGGGAATGTCTGAAGAACAAGAATAGATATAATGCAGACAAACAACTGATAAAACTTGGCTGCCTGAGTGTTTGCTCCCTTACGACCAAAGCACTTTTAGTACACGATATGATCACAAATCATAAGCTAGATGTGCTCTGTTTGACAGAAACCAATTGCATTACCTCATCTGGAGGGCAAAAGCAGAGGTGATGCTTCAATTTATAGTAATATTTTTTTAATATTACTCAGAGGTCTATTTTCAAGTACAATTTATTTTGAAGAAGTGATGGTGTTTTATATAACATTATCTAGAAAAACAAATTCTACTGACCTCTGAATGTACACAGGCCTCCAAGGCATCATGTAGAGTACTGGCTTCAGTTTAATTGATCATTTTTAATGATCTTGGGATTTAAACACTTAATTTTGTCCATTAAAATGTAAGACCCTATCACTTCTATTAATAAAGATTGCTTCATATGACATGTACTTGTAAAGTTTCTGATAGTCAGTATGTCAGTTAGGAGATATTAAGCAGACAGGCTACTCTAACGACTGCTGGTTGACTTGTAGTTGCATAGTTACTTACTGTTAGTATCAGAATAAAAACATTTAAAAAAAAAAAACTATATAAAAGCCATAAAAAAGGCCAAAGCTGCTGCCTTTATAACTCTTTTAGAATAAAACCCCATATAAAATCCTAAGCAATCCCTAATGATACTCTGCTTTCAAACACTCTTGTGTGCACTTCGATACATAATCGATTAATCATTTTAGTCTTACATTTCAATGCAAAGCTTTGGGAGTGTGTTTGGATGGGCCTACTAATTTCTTGCAAACAAGGAAAAAAGGAATACAAAGTGCAAAGAATCAAAGATACACATGTAAAGGTAAACATTTTGGTGTGCCTGCACGGGGACTTTTGAGTGAGCTATTATTTTAAGTCACGTGTCTCAAGTTAATCTTTTTTTGATTAGATTAAAAGCTGCCGTTGAAGTCCGAACAATTAAATAAGTGTACCTGCACTCCAAATGTTTCCTCCACCTTCTGGGCTTCCTGGTGTGGTTGCCAAAGTTGCCTGAAATGCTGCATAGTCACGCGTGATCTCAACTTTCTTCTTATACTGCATTTCCAGTACAGATAAAGCTTCAGTCATCCTAGCAGAGAGAATTCGGAAACAGATGTCAGGTTTTCCGATGAAGCGCTGCCGAACGCTGACCTCGTAGGGGCTGTCCACATAGATATCATCCACCTCTTCCTTCTCAAAGCAATGGAGGAGCTGTCCGTTTGCATCTCGAACCTCCAGAGAGGAGACCAACACTATCAGGCTACCTGGCTTCATGGTTCCAGAGCTTCCAACACGGGAGACAATAGCCGGAATGCTGGTTATGACTTTTTGGCCCTTTGCCGATCCTTTAGCACAGGCCGCTTTGGCCGCTGCCTCAGATTTGGCCTCCTGGTGGCTCTTCCAGGGCATTTTGCCAAAAGGCCACCAAGAAGGACACTCAAGTTCAGAGAGAAGTCTGCACAAAAGAAAACACATGGCAATATGTAATTAAATCATTATTAAGTATAAACAACACATGACTGTGGTTGTATGGTGAGAGTGGATGCTCTTGACTTCCCGATAAATAGAATTTACATTCATTCATATAACAGACTTTTAATTCAAATTCTGTCATTAATCACTCACCCTCATGTCATTCCAAACCTGTAAGACCTTCGTTCATCTTCAGTAAAATAACAGTTGTCACAGATGGATTATGGATTATTTGAACAATCTCCTTGCTACATTTCTGAGCCTTGATTGTGTAAGGATCCTTCCTGTCTGTGTAGGTCAGAGAGCTCTCAAAAATATCTAAATTTGTGTTCAGAAGATTCAGAAAAGGCTCTTACAGCTTTGGAAGATTCCTTAATGACAGAATTCACATTTTTGCATTCTGGACTTATTAGAAGCACAATAGGTCGTTGAATTATCTCTAGTACAAGTCATGTTTCGCAGTTTCTGAATCCGAGCAAAACCTACTTATCTGCCACGCTCAGGTCTGACTCGATCTTGTCCAGGCCCTGAATCATGTTGTCAAACTGCTCTCCCTGGTGGTTCAGGACTTTTCCAGTATCCTCCAGCCTCCGCTGGGCGCCAGAAATCAGGGTGATCAGCTCCTGGCCCTTGCTGAGAGGAGCTTCAGCTCCGCGGGGCTCTGTGGGGGACAGCAGCCGCTCCCTCCAGAAGTGCTCCAGCACATGGTAGACGGCAGTGCGGCAAGGCTTGAGAGACCCAAACCAGTGCTTGATGTTTCCCTGCTCCAACACAGTAAGAGCACTAAAAATAAAGCTGGACGACTCCATCTTGATCTCCATGATGCGCGAGAGCCTCAGGCTAATCAGATTCTCCTGATTCTGCTCAGATTTGAAGCGCAGGGTGGTGCGAGTTAAGGAGAGGATGCCACTGGCCCAGCGTTTCTCGCTGTCGATGTAATAAGAGCCGGGCCAGGTATGGATAGATGCCTCCTGGCTCATCTTTCTCTGATGATTTGGCACAGCTGCCCTGACTTAGGGAGCTCACCTGCCAAGTGAGTGGTGTGTATAGAAAATTAGTAAGCAGCCATCGTCAGTCACTTTTATTTACATGAAAAGCATACCTATTATTTTCTCAGCCACATGTTGAGAAACTGCATTACATTTCTACAATCTTGGGTTTACAATGTGTTTGGCAAACACAGCCATGTACAATTTTCAAAGAGGAACACAAAAAAGCAGGGGGCCCGAAACACTTCCAACAAGGCTACAAAATGTTATTTCCATTGTTATTATATTAGAATAATTAATATTGTTCATTTTAATCTTTTAAATTATTAAAACACAGACACACACACACAATGAAGACGAATTAAAATGCTTATTTTCCTAAATCAACAACAAAAAAGTTATTTACATTTTTTTTATTGAAAAAACCTTATTTGAATATCCTTTGCGTTCATTTTCCATGTGGTTCTGTATGCGCAATATATGTAGATACTGGTGTGGTTGGCATTACGTGATATACGCAAAAAACAGCATTAAGAGAAGTTATGTCCTACCTTTTAGGATGATGTTGACTTTCAAGTGACAGCTACAGCAGGGTGTGACGTATTTCGCGCATTAAAACAATAACATCTCTACGCATCGTAGTCGGTTGCGTGACATTTACCGCCTCAGTGTTTCCCGTTAACGTTTACGGCAACGCCCTAAATAAGAAACGTAAAAAACACCAAACTCTGTTTCCTTGTCGCGTCTTAGCGATGTAAATACAGACGAACCCAAGACTGGACACAGAGGTGATTGTTTTAGAGCACTCATGTTTACACTCCGATGTGCAAAAATACTGTATTAAAGGTTCCGCTCAACGTCACGCACGCACATATAATGTTGCGATGGCTAATTAGGGGCCTCGACCTAGATTTATTTACAAGCAATTTAATGATATTTAAATAATTTGCTTTTTGTAATACACAGCTATTTTTTACGCACGAAGAGAACCAAATGCTTGTGTTGGTGTGCACACGTTTTTTTCCGGTGGGAAACTAGGTAGACACGTTCCAAGCCTGGCGCAGAAAAACCCAATTATTTTCGATTTACAAGCATATAGAAAAAGGTATTCGCCTCGCATCGATCATTTGAATATACGCAAGCGTGACGTCAAACCTTCGATACATTAGTTGCGCTTCTAAAGCTTAAAATACCCACGCAAAGCTGTCATGAGAGAAGCATGAGGTGGATAGAATGTGTTCTGCTATCAAGTCAGCAGTATTGAGTTTTGTTTTTAACATTGCATCAAACATGGAATATCATGTGGAAACTTGTGCTAGTGACTAAGTTACCGTAAATTAGGCTGAGCTCTATTCTGACATGTCATGGATAGAGAAACCTTTCATAACTGCTGCAGTTTGGTCAAAATGCCCAGGCAGATCCATCAGCACTGCTCCTCTCATTTCATTGAGTACATAGAGAGACAAATACCCTACTCCAAATTCTTCAAGAACTACTTGATCTCGAACCAACCCTGCATGTTTTCCAAGAAATTCACAGAGGACTGGAACTGCAGGAAAAAATGGGTCACGGCTGAAGGAAAACCTAACTTACAAAGACTTCTGCAAGAGTTTGGTGAGCCAAGAATGCATTATTAATTATATTATTATTCTTGCATGTGAATGTGTCATCCGTTATAAGTTTGTAATAATTATAAATAGGTCCTGCTTCATCTCTGAAGGAAATGTATGTGATAACTGCATTTTCCTTTCCTTGGATTAATTGATTTGACTAAATTAGAAGTTTGTAAGGGAATTTTGCTGTGTATTGTTGAATACCAATTGACCAGCTGCAAAAAAATAAAAAAGTACCAAAGCGATAAAAATTGTAGAAGTGTACTCAATATGTTATATCCACAAATGGCCTCGTTTTATTATGCAGATGAGACTCCTGTTCCTGTTGCAAACTGCAGTGCAAAAGAATACAACTCCAACCCGAAGCAGATCATGCCTTTTAAGGAGTTTATCCAGTACTGGAGAGAGTACATACAGAATGGTCATTCTTCACCCAAAGGATGTCTTTACTTAAAGGACTGGCATATGCAAAGGTACAGCTCTTCAAACGCATGTAGTGTGGGTTATTGTGCAACAGCTTTGAATGGGATGCACAATGTTAGTTTGGAAACACTGTAGTTAAATAAAGAAAAGATAGATGATTGTACTGTCATAATGTTGAATATGTTTATGTTCATTGTAGGAACTTTCCTGAACATAATACTTACAAGACCCCGATTTACTTCTCCTCTGATTGGCTGAATGAATATTGGGACTCAATTGAAGTGGATGATTATCGGTTTGTCTACATGGGACCGAAGGGGTCATGGTACTGTTTCAGTGTAAAAGTCTGAATCATAATTTAAAGTCTGTTTTTTGTTCTATAAATAATTTCATTTGGGGGTTTTGAAGAAAATATAAAATGCAATGGAACATTATTATGCAAAATTAAGAAATGTTTATTATTTTGCATGTAATTTGCACAAAGGGCCAGATTACATTGGAAGTTGCATCTTTCGAATGCTAAAGAAAAACTAACACATAATACAGAAATTATGGCACTTTTTTATATATATATATGTAAAATATTTAAGGACATATGAACTTCTTGTCATCTCTTTGAATGTCATGCAGTCAGTGATTTTGCTTTTGCCTCTAGGACACCTTTCCATGCAGACGTGTTTCGCTCGTACAGTTGGTCTGCTAACATCTGTGGACGTAAGAAGTGGCTCCTGTACCCTCCCGGCCAAGAGGAGTTTTTGCGGGACTGTCACGGCAACTTGGCCTATGACGTCACAGCACCCGTACTTCAAGACAAGGGTCTGTATCCACAGTTTGAGGAGGCCTGTCAGCCTTTAGAGATCATTCAAGAAGCTGGGGAGATCATATTTGTACCTAGTGGTTGGCATCATCAAGTTTACAATTTGGTGAGTAATAGTTGCTTAATGGTGTCCACATATATGTGATGTCCAGTCCTACTCCTGCAGGAACAATGTCCTGCAGAGTTTTGGAAAGAAAATAAAAAATAGAAAATATGTGAGAAATTAATAAAAAAAAATAATGTTTTATTTGTGTTCTTTCAGTTTAACCTACATTTTTTGCTGTGTGCACACATATAAATAGTATCTAATATTATTTGTATTTTGTATTACTAATTATACTTGAGACTTACATATTTATTTAATAGCAATCAGTTATTGCCAAATGATTAATTCTGCATAATTCTTTTTCATCTTTTACATTTTTACATTAAGTGTTTTCTTTGCATTTCAGCTTTACATCAACTACTGATGAACGCATAAATTGTTATTTGAATTATATTTAATCACGCATTACTTTTGTCTCTCAAACATATTAAATCCACAAATTCATGTTATTTCTTATTTAGATGTGATGCAGGGATTCCTACACATTTTTATTATAATTAATAACTTGCAGTATAGAGGAAAATTAAATATTTTAGATATCACATTTGCATGTTTATGGTTCTCTAACATTGGTTAATGGTCACATTAATTCTAATTCTAATTTGACACTTTTTTATTATTTATTATTATTATTATTTTGTTAATTAAAGTCATAAATGCCCTGCAGTTCTTTTACAAACCCCAGTTTGGGAAACCTTGGTAATGTAATGTTTAGTGCACTTCATGTTTTTTTTAATAAAGCATCTTTTAATAACAGGAGGATACTATTTCCATCAATCATAACTGGCTGAATGGCTGTAATTTGGATATCATGTGGCAGTTTCTGCAAGAAGAGCTTTCTTCTGTCCAGAGAGAAATCGAGGAATGGCGTGATACTATGGATACCTGGCATCAGCATTGTCAGGTAACTCTTTATTTTTCATCATCACCTTGTCAGGAATTTCAGAATGCGACTAATAAAGCCTCACTATGTGCTGCTGCTGCTGTAGTACTACTGTCAAATCATAATCCTGTAAACGTCATTTTAATATCCCTTTGGTTCTGTTTCAGGTGATCATGAAATCGTGTACAGGAATCGATTATGGAAAGTTTGTCTCTTTCCTTAAGACTATTGCAAATAACCGGATGTCCTTTTTAAATTCATGTCCCAGAAATGCAGATAATTGCCAGGAACACCTTGCTGAAAGTCTGTGTGCTTTAGGCCCTCAGCATGCGGCCTTTGACCTTCAGAGAGTATTGCATATATTTGAGAGCATGCTTAGCAATGAAGACTTCAAGAGACTAGACCTTTCAACTCTGAGCTTCAAACCTGAGGAGCTGCTTCAGGAGATCAGAGAGGCAGTTCGAACCATTGTATAAACACAATACTGTATGTGAAAGATCAGCTGTGGCAAATGTTCATAAATTCTTTTAACAACATATTTGTGTTAATACTTGTTTTAGTTGCTGTTTATGCCGTCATTATAATTTTTATTATGGCAAACATAGTTGAGGAGTTACTTTTAAAAGTAGTGCATTACAATGTTGTCACTTCATAAAACTTCCTTTAATGTAATTTGGCGTTACGAAAACAAAAAGTTACATTTTTGGCAACTGTAACTGTGCCCTTCACATCAAATGGAAATTAATAAGTCTCCGGCTAAATGAAGGGATTCTGCAATTTCTCTCAACATGGCAACTTGCGTTGCTTATTTGAATAAGTAACACTGATATTTGGTTGAAAATGTAAAAATGATGCAACAACTAGTTACTTGAATAAGCAATCTCATTATGTAACTCGCATTGCTTGTAATATATTACCCCCAACACGGATGACAAATATTACTAGGGTATGAGCACACAAACTTGAGAGGTTGACATGCTCCTTCCAGTTCTACATCAATGATAAAACAACATTTTAGTAGATGAATTATTATTGGCGTTTAAAATTTCAGTAATGTGTTTGCTTTATGCAAATTAAATGTGACCACAAAACCAGGCATAAAGGTTTTTTTTATTTATTAAGATTTCATATTTACCACATTTACATATCATCAGAATAAATAAGCTTTTCGTTGATGTATGGTTTGTTAGGAGAGGACAACATTAGAAAATCTGGAATCTGAGGGCGCTAAACATTTAAATATTGAGAAAATGGCCTTTAAAATTGTTCAAATTAAGGTCTTAGCTATGCATATTACTAATCAAAAATTAAGTTTTGATATGTTTATAGCAGAAAACTTACAAAATATCTTCATGGAACATGATCATTACTTAATTTCCCAGTGATGTTTGGCATTGACCCATACAGAGCATTGCATACAAATATGCCTGTGCAACTTACGGTTTTGTGCTCCAGGGTCACACATAATTATTGGATACCACATTTATTTTAAACAAAACCAAGGTAAGAGTATTTCAAATAAGCAACAACAATAAAACATTTTTTCAACATTTTATTTCAAAGTGTCAACTAAAACATTGTCATCAGATCAAAACAGTTCATTTCTTAAACTACCTAAATAAATATCTGCATCACAATTCATTCAGATGGGCCATGTTCACTATTCTTTACTGTTTTTTGGCCACCAGTCAGGTACAGTAGCCTGTAAAGTCACTGCTGCGCCGTCGGAGGATTTCAGTTTTAGTGGCTCTTTGGCATGAGCCAAACGAACCAGGCTCAGTCCCAGCATGCCGATTCCTGCTCTGTGTTTCCCAGCTGGTTTACCCCCGTCAGTCTCAAGAGCGGTTCCTTGGTCTAGAGTCTCAGCCGGAGCAGACATGGTAACGGGCATCAGGCGCTTTCGTATCACACCAGTGTGGTGAGTTCTGGCAGTCAGCTCCTGTCCGATGTAGCATCCCTTGCTGAAGTTAATTCCCTGCATGTAGACGAGATTAGACTCCAGCGGAAGGGCCTCGCCTGGCGGAAGGTCTTTCACTCCTTCAGGCAATCCTGTAGAAATGTGTTAAATTACAGGATTACAAGAAACGATGTGCTGACTCTTCAATACTATTTTAGTGCATTTAAAAGGACAAACTGCTACTTTCACCAAACAATATCTATATACACTTTGATGACTACTGCTTAAGATTAATACATATTAAATATTTACATGCAATTAATCGCATCCAAAATAAAAGTTCTTATTTACATAATATATGTGTGTCCACCTTGTGAAGCTGCTTGAGAAAAGCCTAATCTAATCAAAATAATATTAGATCTATTTACACTTTTTGTAGCTACATAATAATAATGTGTCCAAACTTCTCACTAGTAGTGTATGCATTAGGTAGTGTCTATATTGTAGACACTGAAATTTCCCACTGATCTTTTCCCTTTATTTACATTGTCTGGCAATGTGGTAAATTAATTTTGAAAGTGAAGAACAGCTTAACATGTCATGTCAATTATTCATATACACTTTCCTAAGACTAATGACCAATGTAGACTAACAATGATACTAATACAAGTGGTTTAATACCAATTTCATAGCGGTGTCTGTGGTATTCTTCAGTGTCGCCCTCTCGACAGGCTGAGACCATCTCCTGTGGGTTGTTCTGACAGCTAGTGATCATTCTCCAGCCCATGAGTTCAGTTCTTGGGTCTTGCTCCAGTACTAACACTTTATCTGCTGCAGTAACATCCGGCTTCCACTGCCCCAGTACTGCAGCTTTATTTTGGGGTAACAGAGCCCATAGCGAGAGACTGGGACACAAGCTGAACTTTACTTTGCGACGTATTCTGTAAACTTTCAGAAGCTGCATAATGGAGTCCTGTACAGTGCGGTCACACTCCAGAAGTAGACCATTAAGTCCGTCTGGGTTTCCTTTTATACTGAATAACAAAGAAAAATGCATATTAAATACATACATGCAAAACACTCTGTATGCTGTGTGTTTAGCATAGATTCTCTCTAAAAAAAAATGTTTTTCTACTTCAAAATGTAATGCTGTGTTACTTGCTGTTTATTTTCAATTGTTTGTGAACTTTACTAGCATTTTTTACATTTCTTGTTTCCATGTAACATTCTGTCTCTCGTTTTTTTCATTACCTAATAAAACATAAAGAAAATTGATATAGAAAAAATAATTCTAAGATCTATACTGAGACATTCTGCTCAGAAGAAAAATTTAATAAAGCCAGTCGGCTTTCCTTTGCATGGAAGTTTGTGCTGTTAGCTGCAACTAAATCTGCAATAAAAACTAACTTCTCAGTAATGAACACTAATGAATCTAAAAATGGATCTCCACTGTTTGCAATTATAAGCTACCGAAAAAATGTAGTTACGCAACTTTTGTGTCAAAAACTCGATGTTGTTTTAATAGAAAAACATTCAAATCATTTGGTTCGACTTAATATTAGATGGTTCCACCTTTGAAAGAAGTTTCTGGTTTACATTGATTTCAATGTAAAGAGTTTTCTTTATTTGATCGACTAAACATGATAAATCAGGAAACGAGATGAAGGAAGTTAAAGCATGCACCATGAGTTGACGTTTTTCTGATTTGTACACATGTGAAAGTGCAATAATTCTTATAAAAATTTCTCATATGACAAAAATCATGCCTAACTGTGATTGTCAGTTTGCCCATTACCGTGCAGCCCTAAAGTAGAATGGTCAAATACTGACGCTTTTTCAAAACAATGAATTAACCTGTGCAAAAATTACTCTCCTGAAGTTTAAGGATGAATGAAGACTTGGTGTGTATTATCATGAGGTTATCAACAACAGTTTGGACTCTCATTCTGACGGCACTCATTCACTGCAGAGGATCCATTAGTAAACCTTGCTGAGTAATGCTAAATTTCTCCAACTCTGTTCCCATGAAGAAACAAGCTCATTCACATCTTGGCTGCCCTGAGAATTTTTGGGTGAATTATTAATTGATGGCATGTCCTTATATTAATCTCATCTGTAACCCGCATTACATATACTGACATACAAAGAATAGAGCAGAAGAACAACTTGATATCAGTTAGTTAGTAGTCCAGGGTGGGACTGTGAGATAATGCTGAGGCCACGCCCACATCGCACTAACATTAACTCCAGCACCTCTAAAATCACATTAATATCACATTCAAAAAAAAAAAAAAAGCATACCTGTAAAGGATGATGTCGTACAGTGTCCTGCCTTGAACATTGAGAATGTGAGCATACATGGCACACACTGCATCCTCTTCCAAAAGAGCCATGTCATTGGTTATTATTCCTTGAAGAAATGAGCTCGTGTCTTGTCCAGACACATTGATGAGAGTCCTGTGCGGTAAGCTGTAACAGCTAAACTGGGCTGTATTATTGCTAGTTTGATCTTGGGAGTGTTTTCTAAGCTGAGTCCTGCAAACATTCTCATGTCTCGAGCAGTAAAAGTAGCGCGCGTGAAGTCCGCCTATCGCTCTGAAAGCGCTGCTAAATAAAATCACTCTCTGCATTGTGTAGTTTTCTTCAGGGCGACTACGAAAGCTCAAAGTTCCTTAAAACGACACAAGTTAGTGTTATTGTGTCTCCGACCTTCCATTTTCATTCCCATACTGCACTGCGTGTACGTTTGCTGGCGGTATGTTATACGAAGCCTACTATGGCAAAGGTTTACCTCATGAATATTCATTATAGAAGCACGTACGTCCATCCTGGCCCGTCCAATCAGTTACGTGTGTCATTAATATTTATGAGATAGCAGCAAAGCCAAAGGGGAACATATTCTGTATATTCTGTCGCTCTTTTACCTTTTGGACCACTTTCTAAACAATGCGATGCTAAAATAACATAGCAGCTTTATTTAGTTCCTAAAATTTGCTGGCACTGACATGAATATTAATAGTAGTTCTCTATTGTGGGCGTGTCTTTAAAGGGACAGTTCACCCAAAAATGAAAATGATCCTGTCTTTTACTCACCTTTGAAGCATCATAGGTGTAAGTGACTTTCCTCTTTCAGACGAATGCAGAGTTATAACAAAAATTGTCCAGACCCCTTCAAGGGGTCTATCAACATTGATGGAAACTATACAAGGACAACAAGCTATTCAGTTTATTAGAAGCTTTTTTATAATTGTATTATAAATTGCTGTAAATAAGTGCATATAGGAAAAGTCAATATAAACTATTGTAATTATGCTTTCTACAGTGGTAGAGCCATGGAATGGTATCCTTCAAAACCAGTTCACAGTTTAAACTACAATTTTGTGGATTATACTAAAAATGATGTCATTTTGTTTTGGTCTAAACAATCATTTGAATTGTTGCTTTGCACTTAATTTAGCTACAATGATGCAATTTTTAGACTCTAAATATATTTTATTTATATAAAAGCAAAACAAGACGCATCAGGTCCAACTGAAAGGACTGAAATATGATGAGTAACTAATATCACTCTAAATCTATATATTGACAGATGTTTCTGGGATGTTTCTATATTGGTGAAACTACTGAAACTAAATTATTTAATAGTACATTTATGCATATAGCAAATGCATTATAAAAGGGACAAAAAAAGTTGTTAGTAAAAGAGCCAACACTGTTTGTAATACACAATGTCAGGTTTATTAGACGCATCTGTTATCCATGTGCTTATCTGTACATATACCGTATCTGGGCACAAAGTAAAAAAATACAAATTGAGCTCACCTCTGACATGCCAAGTGATCCAGTTCTTCGTCAGATATCACACTTTATACATGAACCTCTTGTGTGCATTTTTTGGATTGCCATTCACACACTTGAACATTGCAATAATGCACATTTCTGAAATAATGTTTTAGTGAACAGTATATACCATAGGGGGGAAAAAATCGTCAGATTCCAAAAAAAAGGGAAAACTCAAATGTCAAAGAATCTTGATAAATGATCTCCACATTTATTATTATTCTAAATCATCGTAAAACATCATCATTAAAATCGTAATTTGTAAAGGCACATTTTGGAATAGTGGTTCTCAAAGAAAACATTTGACACCGCTTTGAAAATCTTTCTGCTTAATCTTGCTTACAAAATAATACTCACTAAAATATGTTTGTTTTTGTAGGAATCAAGTCATAAAAAGTAATATAAATTTGCCACCAACACACCAAAAATAGTTATATCTACTCATAGTTGTTACAGCAGATAGTTTAAGAGGTAAATTGTGTGTAAAATGGAAAATAGGTAAATTCAAAAGAAATGCTGCTTTAAGTCACCATTAGGGCATTCCCAGAATGACTGCCTCATTCCTGATCAGGTGTGCAGTGACGTTCTTACCTGACCAACTTCATGCAGATATTCAGGCTTATGTATTTTTTTTATTTGATTCATAATCAGTACCATCTGCTTTGACAAGGAACAAGAACATGGCAAATAATTTGAACTGCTCATGAATTTTAAATAAAATAAAAATGATTTTCAGTGACTAATAACCTAAATTCAGCCAACTGCTGTATGGTTTAAGAAGGCTTAGAATTTAGCACACAAGTCATAATGATGACTTTTTGAGTCCTTATGACACTTGAAAGCCTCAGTCCTTATCTACTGTAGGCAATTTTTTTTCTGTAGAAATTAAGTGTTTATTTGTAAAAAAAAAAAAAAATGTAAAACATGTACATTTTGAGATAAACTGCTCATTTAAAAAACCTCCATAATCCAATGGTACAATTTATCATTGCAGGCTCAATCCATCATTTTAGTGACTAGTTAAAGGCATCCCTCACCCAAAAATGCTCTCATCATTTACTTTCCCACATGCCGTCCTATATGTGACCTTTTTTTCTTCTGTGGAACACATATAGATTTTTAGGGAAGTATTTAATCTAATGCAATTAGATGGATCTCTCAAAGTTGGCACGCCATTAAAAACATGCAAAAGGAACATGGTATAACCCATACAGCCCCAGTAGATGAACCAATGTCTTCTGGAGTAAAACAATAAACTAAACCATAGCTTCTGGCCAACTCTCAACGGCAGGTTCATAAGTTCACGCGTAATGTGTTGCTCGTGTATGTTGTGAAACTTGCACAAATAGTGAAGTACAGGGAATGTCACCTCTCATGCAACTTTCCAAACATGCTTACAGCACGCTTCACAACAGGGTCATGATTTGAGAAATCACATTTCCTGTATCTAAACTAAACTAGGCTGCCAAAACAACTTTCTGATTTCTATTACATGATAGAGACCAATACATCAACACAAGGCTGCCTGCACAGACACTGCTCCAGGGTTCCTTAAATTCAGTCAAACCCTGATCAAACTCACCACCTGTGATCATTTACAAGAAGTGACACAGAAGCTCTCACTTCTCACGCAGTTTTCACTACATGCTTCACAACATGCTGATGTTCAAAAAGCAATGGTTCTGAAATATTAGAAGTTTTCTATCTTTTTGCTTCAGAAGACATTGATTCATCATCAGTATGAGTGGTGTGGATTAACATTTTTATGTTCTGCATAGTTATAAAAGCATCAAATTTTGGAGACCCATCCACTTGCATTATAAGGACTCACAAAGAAGGATGTTTTCT
The DNA here is from genome assembly GCA_032275025.1 of Enteromius treurensis. Classification (NCBI taxonomy): domain Eukaryota; kingdom Metazoa; phylum Chordata; class Actinopteri; order Cypriniformes; family Cyprinidae; genus Enteromius; species Enteromius treurensis. The sequence goes on along the minus strand of JAUCMU010000042.1, from coordinate 2,574,940 downwards.
CTAAAATCTTTGTTCATATCCCGCAGGAGAAAGAAAGTCATACATTTATCCATACAGTGCCCTTGAAGTCTCATTTTCTGGCCAAAATAAAGAATTTTATAATGCAGCATTATCTTATTGCGTGCTGACATGATCAGCCTTTGAATCGCCAGTATGCATGTAGGACTTATGGATAGGTGGCAGCTCACTTTAGTTGGAAACAGAGCAACAGACTTATAATAATAATAATAGGAGAACATAAAGAGGAGAAGTCATGGTCCAACAGCAGATATACTGGGGTTGTTCTTATATAGTCCAAATAAATCAACGATCCATTCATGACTTCATTGTTTGACAGACTTCCAATATGGTCAATACACTTGCATGCATTGGAATTTAGAGAAAAGACACACTTAATGTATGTAACAAATGTACATTAGCACTTAAAGAATTATTCTTAGGAAGGGCGAACACAGTAAAGCAATGTAAAGAGTTTCAGAAATAAACACTACCCTTCTACAAAATATTCATTTTTCAGTTTTGTTTAATGTTCAACAGAACTTGCGTTCATAATGTTCCGTCATGTCCTCGCTATTTGTTTTGGAGGATAATGGTTCATGACTAGTCAGATCCACACAGAACTCTTTCCATTTTTTGCTATTGTCCCGGCCCTCTCAGTGCTAGCTTTAGGTCGTGCGCCCTGTTTCTCCTGAGCCGTGTTGACCCGGTTCTGCTCTGTCATTGTGCCACCAGACACAGGGCTGCTAGCTCTGGAAATCTGAGTGTTTTTTGTGTTATATGTCTGAAACGCCATGTCAAGTTGTTCCTGGGCTACTCGTAAATGGTGGTGCAGCGTAGCCAGGTCTGAGGGAATATTCTCATCAGGACTTGTGCAGTGCTGTTCAGGCAGCACTCTGGGCATGTTCTGGTCCTGCAGGAGGATGCTGTTGGGAATGCGACCCGGTTTGTCAGATTTAACCACCAGGTTGTACCCTGGCGGAGAACTGGAAATGTTCCTGGAGTAAGGGTAGCCGTATGGATGTTGCTGGCTGTGGCTTCGACGTTTGCGAAGAGTGTCACGGAAGGCACCGATCCCCAAGTGGAACATCTCACAAACATTGAGCAGCAGACAAAGACAGCTCACCACGTACATGATGAGTAAAAAGATGGTTTTCTCGGTGGGCCGTGAGACGAAGCAGTCTACTCTGTGCGGACATGGAATCTTGTTGCAGACGTACGAAGGGTTAACACGGAAGCCATAAAGGAGATATTGACCCGTGAGGAACCCCACCTCGAAGACGGCACGGGATAAAAGCTGAAGCACATACATCCTCATCAAGCCTTCTTGCATGATCTTACGGCGGCCATCATGCTTCACTGGATCTTGGTTTTTTCCCTTATCTGTCTCGGGTCTGACCTCCTGCTCATCCAAAGTGTCTTCTTCATAGATCATCGGCTCGGCATCGTCTTCCTCCAAGACCTCATCTAGGCGGTGTCCGTTTCTCCACCGACTGTTGCAGTTCCTCTTGTGGTAAATCTGGTTCTTGCACCGCTCCTCCTCCGAGGTACGGGCGATCTTATGGATGGCGTAACCCAGATACATGACGGAGGGGGTGGATATCATGATGATCTGGAACACCCAGAACCGGACGTGGGACAGCGGGGCGAAGGAGTCGTAGCATACGTTGTCACAGCCAGGTTGTTTTGTGTTGCAGGTAAACTTGGCCTGCTCATCTGAGTAGATTGACTCGCCTCCCACCGCAGTCAGAACGATGCGGAAAATAATTAACACGGTCAGCCAAACTTTCCCCACAAAAGTGGAGTGGTTGTGGATTTCCTCCAATAGCCGAGTGAGAAAGCTCCAACTCATGTTGGTGAAAGAGACTCTTTACTTATGTTCTGCAAAAAAGGAAAATGAGAAATGTAAGCTGAAAAAAGTTAACACTTTATTTCTACATGGTCTCATGGTATAAACGTACCTGGGTGCACTTTTTAGTGAGACACAAAATATGTACCAATAAGTACATATCATTGCAGTTTCCAAAAGAAATGAAAACTAGAGACAATATATGTCCAACACCTTTTATTCCTTTTCAGTTTCAGAGTTTCAGTTAATGAAGCATAATTTTCACACAATTACTTAAAGAATATTATGTTACGACTTCAAAACAATATTAATATGACGGGAGATTTGCTTTTGAATGTAAGCATCACACATTTCTATGCGTTTTCATAGACGGTAGATTTGTTCGGTAGCTCACGGAGTACAGAGATGTACTTGAGTACGTGAGGAGCTCCGTGAATTTGAATCCTGTGTAACTACGGTTCAATATCTGTGTAAAATGTTTCCTAACATTTACATGTGCCTTATTTCAGCATTGGAAAAAAACATAAAGCAAGTTTGCCTCTGAATGCATTTTGTCAATACAAAATAGGTTGGTTTAAATATGATCACTTAAATCACTATAAATAGACATGTTGTCAACTTATACAGTTTCTTTGAATTGCACGGATCCTTTTGTTCTCTTTTCTGTAGCTTTCGTTCTTTCTCATTTTAGATGTGTTTTTTCAAGCATTCACACTTAAAACCTGTGCTGCCTGCCATTCAGTCTTTTTGCCACTCAGTGGGTCAAACCGCAGTCACTGTGCAGGTGTGTTGCTGAACTGAAGCTAAACTCTGCAGGACACCAGCCCTCCACGACTTTAGGATGATTTAAATTTGGATAAATGTGTTAAACTGAGAACTCTTCTTAGATTATTTGGCAATAGTTTCCTATGGATGAATTTCCTATGGTGTTTCGAGTGATTTTTCTGCAGGTAAGGTATCAGGATGTGCAGTTCTTTGATATTGTCTGTCATTCACTGAAGCCACTGAACTCTCACTATTCACAAATCAAGTCATTTCCGAACTCCGGTTTATTTCAGGTCACAGTTGAATTGTTCCTAAACAAAACCCTAAGGACAAAACTCGGCCCCAAAATTTCTGTCAAAGCTCAGCCCATGGGTCTGTCTGACAAAAATTATTCAGAACATGATCCAACACATAACTGAGTCTTTAGCTCTTTTAAAACAAAGTGATATTATAGTAAACATTACACAATCATATTAAATAAACTACATGTATATGTATAATGCTTTTTAATACTAATAATTATTATTTGAAAAATTCTTTACAACACTTAATTGTACACTCAATTGTAATAAACATTTAATTTAATATAAATATACATTTTTGACAGAAAAATTAGTATATACTACTTTACTATTCATTTCTACATTTGAAGAGTTCTGATGCAAAAAAATGCATATGCATCCTATATTTATGTTCAGTTATTTCATTTAAAAAAAGAAAATAACCCATTTATTGCCATGAAAGTGAATTGCTAAACTAAAACACCGCAGACTGATATAAATTCTCATTTTAGAAGAAAACTTCAAATGGCATTTAGAGTTTTTTGCATCTGAATTCTTTATTTTTTAAATGTTATTATTATTGTGTTTTTTTTTGTTTTTTGTTTTTTTTTACTATTTTACTTAAATTTAATTCATATTCTTACAACCCTAAACATAACCAGAAACCCTTTTGAAGTTTTTTAACCTAATTTGTTTTTAGATTCTGGTTATTCCCTATATTCTGCTATTGCATTCAGTTTTCTTGTTCCTAGTTATTCAACACTGAAGTAAGCTATTTTCTGTTTTCTGCAAGACGTCTTGTTTATGTCTGGTGTGGCGCCTCTCATCTGGTGTGTGACTATAGCGTAATAAAGTGCAGTAACCAGTAAAACTGTTAGCACTACAAGCAAGTGTGTTTATAATTATGATACAATTATAATATTTAATATTAAATTAAAACAATGATTACAAATTCCAATTGGCAACATCAGGCAGCATAATGAACTTTTTGTACTGCAAAAAAAACGGGAAGAGGCAGTTAACCAGTTGTGGAGTTAATTTATTATTTTGTCCTGTTGCTTGGGTGACTGCACAAACAAATTAAATAACAATACTATAATATTTGACTTTGCAAACAAACAGGTAGTAACAAGTATTATGCAGCTATCGTTGCATGGGATGGGGGGGGCGGGGTAACTTCACACAGTCTGCACAGTGACATCACAGTCATGTGTTTCATGGTGAATGTCTGACATATGCTTAGACTCACTCCCTTTATAAAAATCAAGGGGTCAAAAAGGATCTAGTTTATATAAATCTCAAATTCATTCCTGCCGGATGTAAAGTCTGAGTGAGCACAATCAACCCCAAGGAGCAGAGCTTAGCAAACGGTCAATTCAAACACAGATTTCTGTGTTTGGAAAGGTTTGCAAAAAAAAAAAGTTTCTCCCTGGAGTATATGAACTGGCCCCTGTTCGTGTTTTTAACATGCCATTCCCTAATGTGGGATTTGCCTTCTCCCATACCATCTGAACCGGCAGGAATGGCTGCCACAGGCTCACATTGTGTATCTTAGAGGAAAGCAAGGATAACTGGACACAGATGGTACTCACTATTCGTGGAACCTCATAGCCTGAGACACCTCGGGGAAAATAGGTGTTTGGTTGAGTGGATACTTTCAAAGGAACGTTTAAAAAAAGAAAAAAAAGTGTGCAGTCTTTACATGCAGTTTCAGAGTCTGAAATGAATAAATCATTTTGCACGAATTTGCTCAGTGTTATTAACAATATGTTTGTTGTCATCAGGTTGTGTGCATGCACGAGGTAAAAAGTATACAATCATGTGATGGTCAATTTAGGTAGGGTCACATCGAGTTCAGGTTATGGTTATGGTTCAGGCTATTAGTCACTTTTTCATGATATCACTGCATATTATTTTGCATTTAAAATCATTTTTCACCTCATTACTTCAGTCTCATTCATGCAATCTGGTGGGTGCCACTTAAAGACACTGTAAATAAGCCCCTGAATGTGTGTGTGTGTGTGTGTGTGTGTGTGTGTGAGTGAGTGTGTGTAAGAACTGCCTATAACAAAAGTTCAGAGTAAACATGCAGATAATAAATCTAAATATATGTCAAAAGATGACTAAAGGAGGTAGTCGAATAAAGACAAGCAGTTTATATTGTTGCTATAATTATTTTCCCCTTTTCTTTTCCAGCAGTTAATAACACAGATGAGATTTTAAAAAGAGTTGTAAATGTTTACATATTTCTTTGCACACAGCTACAGTACTTCTTTTTGTCACGGCCAGTTCAGTGCACCAATTTGCTATAGTATTAAGCAAAGTGAAATGTCTTAGAAATATACTCTTAATTATTTCTTGTTAATGTAAGCATCCCTTTCACTCAATCAGATTTTTTCAAGAAATCAGCTTGAGCTAAATTTAACTTATATTATTATATACAGTATAGTGTATGTGTATAAATGTGTACATTCAAATATTACTTAAAAATTGTCTGGTAATAAAGTCTATTAAATAGGCTATTCTAAGTTGACTAACTACAATGAAAAATGAGTAAATATCAATTGCATCAAACTCTGATAAAAAATATTTTGTAAAATTAATCCATAGAAATAAGGCACAAAGCTACTGTATCAATATGACATAATTTTCTATGTTGACGCATTTTGATACTTGCACTGCATTGCCTTGCATTTTAAATTTAAAATGTCCTTAAAATTAATGGTTCCATTTAGCCTATTTTATTTTATATATTATTTTATTTTATTTTACATATTTTTATCTATTTATCTGTTTGTTTGTTTATTTGTCACTATAATAATAATTATTTTTTATTTTTTTAAACATAACATAACATAACATGACGAAATTCCAAATGCTAAAACCACTGTAACTATTTCGATTACAAAATAAATACTTTAAACAGCCGAATAATTTCAATGGTATTTGTAGCTCGTCTCTCACACGTGTGTACATCCTACGAGGAAGCTACCTTGGGAAGTTGCGCCGAGGAAACACCTCCAGAAGACGCGCGCTCCATCCGGTCATAACTTCCCGCTAGACTGCGGAGACCCTCAGCTTTTCATCACAGGTGCGCTCAGTGAAGCCGGTCCACGGTCAAAAGAATCGCAGTCCATCACCATCTAAAAGCCGCAGATATCGCACCGCATCCCGCGTGCACATTGTAGACGGTCGCTCTCATCTCTGACTCGCGCTCGCCTCCGTCCAGAGAGGAAGTATAAAGAGAAAGAAAAAAAAAACTGCGAGAGAACGAGTTCCTCAGGCTAATGGACGTGAATCAAGGGTTTAAACTCCTAGACTGGCCGCTGGCGTGTTCCAGCACAATTGCCATGATGCCCTCACCACGTGCTGCAATCATAACAAAACCAACTGAATATACTATAGAAAAGATGAAATGTGTTTATAAAGGTGTGACTGGCTCAGTGTTGTACATTTATGTTAAGAAGAGGTTCATTTAAATACTGTGTTTTTTCTTTTAACCTAAACGTTCAATATGTTTAGAACCTAAACATATTGAACGTTTACATGAGGCAGATTTACTAAAGATAAAGCATTTATGTGTCTGACATTTTATGCTCTCTTGAATGTCATAATATTTAGATGTTCTGCCCAGGCGAAGATGGAAAGACCAGATATTCAATGCACTACAACGTGTCTTATCCAATGCTTGGATGTTCTCCAAGGAACATAAATGGTGTTCTCATTCTTCGTGATGTGCAGGTTAATAAACACTGTGCCCAAGTATATTCTGGCAAATACTGCTTCAATTTGATCTTTAAAAGTTTGATATGTAACAGTTCTTTCATTTCCACTAGTATAAAATATGTTAAGTAGCCTACTGAATATCAGGAGAAGGTTTTTAAGAGGTTTTCTTGTATGCTTAAGTATTAGATATAGGTTATATTGAAAAACAGTCATGCTCATGGCATTTATCAAAATGCATTTGATTTTGAGTGTTTTTTCTTTTTTCTTTGTTACTCCATATGCTACATCTTGCTGTAATATCGCTTGACCCTCATTGTAAACCGTTGACTGTCAAGCTGGCCTTGGAAAAGTGGAGACATTGGTTGGATGGGGTTCAAAATGCATTCCTGGTTCGCACAGATTATTGCAACCTGGAGTACCTCCAACATGCCAAGCATTGACTTCTTATTAAGCTCTGGGCTCCTTTCTTTGACTGTTTCATTTTAGTTTCTTTTTCTCTCCAAGCACCAAGAAGTAACCAGTTGCTTTCTCCAGACACCCCCTTCTTTTATAGAGAGGTCAATGACTGTCCCATAATTCATGCATCTTGTTGAACTTTTCATTAAGGAGCCATAATGGCACCATCTAAGTGATTCCACACTTTTCAAGAAAGTGTTAACTGAATCAATCAGAATACTGTAGGCTGTTATCTATGCATTTACCTCAACATCAACAGAAGTCACACTGCAAAGGTGATACAGGCTAGGGCTGTAATATTATGAAACATTAATTAATGAAATCAGTTATTTCCTTGGATATTGTGATAATGATTTTAATGTTGATTAATACAACACATTAAAATACATCTGTAGGGAAATGGCATGTCATACTTGTTGAGCTACATAGACGCAATAAATAAGTTTAATATTGGCTGGGCCTAATTTGTTCATTTAGGTGCAATTTTTGCCCATTACCTGCTGATTTCAAACCCTGCAGAGAACTAAAATAGTGTATATTCTGTGCATATCTGACTATACTTGAAAGTCATGTGAATATATAATTTTACATTGCAGCACAGCAGAAATTATGCCGTACAATGTAAATGATTATTCAGAACTTGAATGCAGAAAGACGGTGATGAACCTTTATATCTTAGTGTTATATAATGGTTTTAATTTGTTACGCTCATCACAGCTCTGCAGAAGAAAGGCTGTTTTCTAGAGGCAGTGCCTCTGTACACATAGTGCCATGACAGAGCATTGTATGTTCAATGAGCAGAAAACTATCAGTGGACGTCTATGGTATGTGTGTGTTCTTAAGCCTCTCTGGATGTGCAGCAAACCCATTCAGATGCGCCTCCATTCTCCAGAGGCCATGCCTCTCTGACCACTTCCACGACAGAACACACTGCAAATCCCATACGCCCCTCATCGGTTATTCTCAAGATAAATGTCTGCTGAAACTTACTTTAGTTCCTGCACCCATTCATGCCTAAGGGATGCAACTGAGTCATGTGCTATGCATTGCTCCAAAATCTGTATGTCTCCAAATATGCAATTGCCAAAATCATTCTAATCAATATGCAATCATCACCAATCATCATCAAGAAGAACATAATGATGATTGTATGCAACTCTATGTATTCTGCACATGCATGTGGTTTATTACAATCAGAGAAAACATCTGATATCATACAACAAAACTGTAACTGAATTGTTCTTACATAAATAGTAATCTGGGAAAACTCATTTACACACGCTTTTGGGTTTCCAAACCTGCTTGACTTTCTCATTTAACACATAAGCTGAATTTCTGAACCTGATCTTACTTGCTCTATTCTACATATGTATCATAAAAGTGGTCCATCAGTGACTCAGTATGCACTGACTCACCATTTTCATCTGCAATCTATAAGTAACACAACTGGCCGAGAGCAATTCCACCCCTCTTGACTGTCAAGTATACACCCTTATGTACTGCAAAAAGTGGTGCACATCAGGACTAAATGGACACTGATAGTGGTGAATGTATGCTTAAGTAATGATTAGTTGCATTTGTAAAATACTGTATGTAACATCATTGCATGCTCCACTAGAAATAAGACATTATGCATGGTTTGGGATGAGATGAGAGTGAGTTAATGAAAACCTAATTTCAGTGATCACTTTAGTTAGTTAGGCTCGTCGGAAATACGTCCCTCTCCATACATTTCTGCAAAACGTAACTATGCAGTACATATGAATCGCTGAGTTTCCAGTTGAAATGCAACACTCTCTAGACATTTCACTTTGAAACTGTGGCAAAACGTGCTGTAAGGTACATAATTACAGGGTTGTAGAAATGTACGTAGAGGCACGTATTTTCAATGAGCCTGGGTTGGTTTCAATAGTGGGTTGGCAACATCATCTGTCCTCAACGCTAGCTTGCTTGCTTTTTTCAGTCAGAATGATGCTGGCTGGTGAAGTGAGCAACCAGTGTTTGCTCTTTCTAATGTCAACTTTAGTTTCTCCAAAAATCTTAAGTTCATTGGGGTGGTCCTAGGTCACAGATGTCAGGGTGTATGTAATAAGTCAAGTTCAACTAAGAAGTGCCCTTAGAGAAACACTAACAGAAACCCGCATCTAAACAACAAGCATGTATCTCCAAAGCCCTTTCAAAGAGCCACTACCATGTACTGACTCTCCGTCAGTCACACACACACACACACACTGGGTGGACCCATCAGCTAGTGTGCCGGCTAACCTATAGGCGGTTTCTGTTGTGGCAGTCTCATTTGGTTACATCTTCTCATTGAGCCAAGCTTAGGGCTGCCTTTGGGTCAGTGCCACTTACAGAGAGTTTGATGAAAACATGAATCTACTGAGGTGACTTAGAACAACTGCCCAAAGCTTCATGCCAACATTGCCAAAGAAACTTCCCTCAGAAGTCTCTTGTACAGCTATAATCAAGTGCAGAAGGACATTGCTGGAACGTCACACAAATATCTACTGCTGCAGCCGAGTCAGCATGCTGTGATGTGACTACACAGAAACACATTCTCCAATTCAAGATCAGTGGGCTTAAAGGCTTGAGGACAAAGCAAATTACAGATTAAACAAAAAATACACTAGACCTGCACTTAAGAACCTTGATAAATCTATCAGTACTCTCAATCTTAACTGCAGTTGATCACAGAGCTCTTAAAAAGTGGAAGTAGGTAATTTAAACTAAACTTGTGTTGACTTCTGAATTTTTTATGAAACAAAACAAAAAAAATAACGGCCTATTTTTCTTTTTATTTTATATAGGCCTATATAAATAAATATTTTTCAATTTTATCTGCTTTCTGGCAAGTCTAATTTAATGTGACAATGCTCAAAGTTTCATAAAGGAATACCTAAAGGGATAATTTACTGGAAAATGAAAAACTCATTCCGTCATTCCTTTTATAATCTATATGACTTCATAAAAAATATTCAGACAGAACTTCCATTTATAGTTTAAAAATATGTTAAAAAATTAGTTTATATATAACTGTAAATTGTTACAATTACAACGTTTTCTATTTAAATGAATTTTTTTTTTTTTTTTTTTATGAGCCAAAATTTATGTCCCACATATAGCAAGATTTTTTTGCTAATTTAAAGCACAATAAAACTGAATATGCTTCCTTATTATTTTAACATGAATAAGTCAGAATAAGCATGTGGTTTGAATTTTCACAAAAATATTGTGTTACATTGAATGACAATGTAACATTATTTCATTTTATTCTCCAAAAACTTATTTGAAACCTTAAAATTAGAAACTTTAAACACATTTTATTATATTTATATATAATATAAATTATAAGAATATAAATACAATATCTAAATTTAAATGCATATATATATATTTGCTACAAAACAAATACACACAGTTCACACACATATAGTGAGTAAACGAAAACTTCTATTTTAGATGCAATTAATTGTGATTTACCGTTTGACAGCACCACCCTATGCGTAATTTTCCTTAAATATATGCTATTTTTATATGGATTTTTCGCAATTCAGTAGCTCTCCTTCAGAGCAAGGCTACTGAAGGAAATGACTTTTCTGTCTGTTCAGTGATTCATGAAATGCTTCCCTTTTCCTCACAGAGAACAGTAAAGTGTCATCTTGTGAGGACTGAAATGGCATCATCACTACACTGATTTATGACTGCCTGTGTGTAAACTGCTGGCCATGACCTCCTAAAACATGTTAACACATTTAAATCACAGATTTCTTACTGAACTCTGCTGTTCTGGAACTCTTTTCCTTGCTTGAGTAAAGGCACCTTGCTTTTTTCACAACTCACATCTGCAGATGTCAGATGAGATGTGAGGGGTTTTCCTGGATAAGAATATTTTTTCCATTTCCTTTAGTCCTGCTAAAGTTGAAAACAATATTTCACAAACAGCACTTTAACAGACACAGGCTGTTTTCCATAATCTGATTCAGTCACAGATAAAAACATGCATTGCATTATGAACACAAAACTAAACGATAGCATTAATAGATAAAACTTTCATATATTCTGAAGAGAAAAGTCTCGGAGCAGGTTCACTGTGTTAGAAGCCATTTCTACATTTCTTACACTGCAAAAAATTAATTTCTAGCCTAGATTTTTTGCCTTGTTTCTAGCCAAAATAAATTATTCTTTAATTATTCTATAAAATAAAAATTCTTAAATCATGAAGGATTTTCAAGACAAGTAAAACTATTGTCTCATTTTCAGAAAAACTCTTTGCTTAGAAAAAGCAAAATAATCTCAAATAGTTTCAAACTCACTTATTTTTGACTGATTTTTTCTTTTAAATCCTTCTTGATTTAAGATATTTGGCAGAGGATATATTGCTAAATATTTTGGCTGGAAACATTTTTTTTGCTGTTTTTAACATGTTTGTATTCAACATAACTTGGCTTTTTCCTTCATTATAAGTCGATGCATTTGAACACTTTTGTTTAAGGCGAACCCAGACACCAAAACTTGTGGAGCGTACAGCTGTTGCATGCATGCCAACACAATCATAGACACTGCGCTCGTCGTATGCAATAGTTTTTAACACTCCGCTTCAACAAGCCTGAGGTCATTTCTCTTTTTACATGATCTTGTCAAAATTGGCCATGTCATGCAGGGGGTGAGGCGCAGCCAGAGGACTCTTCTTCACTCTCGGGGTCAGAAGGGTTGTAATAGCAACGGAGAGCCAGATCTCCTCCTCAGAGGCCCAGCAGAGCTGCAGCGTTCTGGGTGAACTCAGCCAGCTCACACCCCAGGCCTCCCCACTTCAGCTCTGACAGCAAAAACAGCCATCACTGACCAAGATTATTACGCTCACCAGCACTATCTCATGGCCACCATATATGTCATGACACGAGAGGAAGATATGCGCATAATTTATGCAGTGATATTTCTGCTATACTGATACGTATCGACAAGCATGCTGGTCCCACAATACTTCTGGGGTTCGTTCTTTCAAACAGCTGTTGAGAAACTCCTATGCTGTGATCAGAAGTCTGTTTCGGAATTTGAATTTAAAGCATGACATAAAGCATTTCATTGGTTAGATTTCCCTGATTCAAGTAAAGTGCGCGACATTCTTTTTGCATCATTTTAAAGAATGCTGCATAATATGATCCTCAGGCTTTGCACAAACTTGTGAAATCACTTGTGATAAAAAATTCTAGATTTCGGGTGCATTTTATATTCAGTCTTGCTTTTTCTTTTTTTTTTTTTTACAACTAGCATGCAAAAACAAGCATATATTCACCACATGAAACAGAGAAAACTACTATCAAATAAATATTGTTATCCAGTTATAGTTTTTTTTTTAAGAATTAGGTTCATCAATAGTATCATTATAATAGTATTTTTGCAGCTGTGCTATTTTTTGAGACCACTAGGTGGCAGGGTTGTAAAATTTAGAGTGACTTTTATGGACGACCCCCAGCTTGCACCCTGAGCTTTGAGTGCTGTAAATAAGTTTAATGGTTCCCAATGAAGACTCAAAGCGTGTGCGAAGAACAGTGTGACCTGTGCAGTAAAATGTCTCATCAACAAATTATATATAATTAAATAAATATATAAATTCCACACTCAAATTATGGAACCTTTTAGAATTATGTCTGTGTTTCAGTTGTTGTGTGCAGCGTATGAGTCGCGTCAGTCACTGCTCTGCTGTTCTTCAGGGGCTTCATCGTGGTCTAATTCTAATTCAGTGGTGAGAAAGCAGTAGGCCAGATTTCTGATTAAACTAGCCAGTTTGTGACCATAAGTGGGTTTTAGACTAATGAAATATCTAAATTAAGATTGCTTTTAAAATATTGATTCATTTAAACAGAATCTCAGCCTTTTGGGGCCTGAATTAGAGTCTGTCTAAATGGGGTTCAAATGTATTCGATTTGATTTTTTATCATTTTAAAAGACCTCTTCCAAAAGCCCAAGATTTATGTGCAGGAAATCTTCGCCCACTTGTAGGCTGTTGTTGTATGTAAACAAGAAAAGCTTCTATAAACCTTCTCAAGCAGATGTAAGAGCAAATCAAGCTAAGAATTTAAACTTTTTTTCCTTTTAAAAGGTCAAAAGCCTCCTTTAAATCTACTGTATGTAAATAAAGCTTGTAGAATATACCGTAAAGTCTTCTTTGTGTACACAGTGGCCGTAAATATTAAGGTGTAGGTTACATTTCAGCTACACTTAATCATGTTATTGCATGAGATGCAAAATATAATGTTTTCTTACAATCAGAATTCCAGAAATGTTGGAACGTTTTTTAAATTTGAATAAATGAAAACTTTCAAATCACATGAGACAATATTTTATTCACAATGGAATACAGAAAGCATAACAAATGTTCAAATGGGAAAAAATTATAAACTTTTCTACTATACTAACTCATTTGAATTTGATGCCTGCTACAGGTCTCAAAAAAGTTGGCACGGGGGCAACGAAGGGCTGAAAAAGCAAGACATTTTGAAGAGATTCAGCTGTGAGAACATCTAGCAACTATGTTAATTGACATCAGGTCTTTAACATAAAAGGGATGTCTTAGAGAGGTAGAGTCTTTCAGAAGTAAATGGGTAGGAGCTCTTCGATCTGTGGAAGAGTGCACAAAGGCTTTGCAAATCGACAGTGCATAACATCATCAAACGATTCAGAGAAACTGGAGAAATATCTCTGTGTGTAAGGGACAAGGATGCCGTGTCCTCTGGGATAAAGAGGAGGAGACCTTCCAGTGTGTTATCACTGTTCAGTTCAAAAGCCATACAGTATGGGCATCTTGCATGTTTTGGAAGGCGCTATGAATGTTAAAAGGTATATATAGGTTTTAGAACAACATCTCCCCTCCAGATGAGGTGTATTTCAGCGGGACAATACAAAAGCACATACTGCGGCTATTACAACAGCATGGCTTCATAGTAGAAGAGTCCTGCTGCTGAATTGGCCTGCCTGCAATTGTAAGAGTTTTTCCATTGGCTTTCAGATCATTTTAAAGTTAGGACAGCTGTGGGGTTGTCTTAAAGTTAAGACAGTTTAGGAGGTTTCTGTAATGCCCCTTTCCTAACTGTAATACTACAACCACAGAAAGAAAGTTCTTGAACCATAAGGACAGAGAACCTGATCAAGCACGCATTACAGAGAAACATGGCACTTAAAAGTATAGAGCCGTCTAGCAGAGGAGGCTTATGTATTCAAAATAGTTTTAGTAAGCAAATAAGCAGGCCTTTGGCCATACATGGGCCAGACTGCCTATCCCCAGAGGTAAAAAATGAGAAAGGGAGAACCAAAGGGAGGAATGGGCTGTCTCGTTTGAAGTAAAACAGATCCAGCACTGCCCTGCTAAAGCTCCCGGTCTGAGGATGCAGACTAGCCCTCAACTCATCCCTCAAGTGAAGATCTGCCCCAAAATTCAACTGACCTATGATATGCACAGCCCTTAGCAACAGAAACTTTTTATGCACCCAAAATACTATGCGCTTGCCTCCAATGAGGCCAGAACACATTTCCCCTTGCCGGTGTATGCGCGAGATACTGATAAGCTGTCCGTCCTTGCAAACTCTTGACGATCTTGAATGTCTGAAAGGAAATAGCTCAAAACTGGAAAAAGCTGCCATTGTTTCAGAGGCAATTTATGTTCCATGTAAGATTGCCCTTTCAAACTCCGCGGGCTGGGCAAACTTCATGAACAGCACCCCAACCTACTGATGAGGCATGTCTGAAAAACATCTGTGCATAATCAGATCTGATCAAAAGTGAACAGACCTGATACAAGCAGTAGACAACTGCTTTTGCATATAGTGTGTGAAAACAGTAATAATCATAACTTACATCTAAATGTAAGAAGTCATTATCTAAGGATAGAGTAGCACTGTGTCATTTGTTTTAAACAAATCCCAATTGTTTCATTTTTATCATCAGCATTTTGCCGGCTCACTTGTTGATCTTTTTGTGTTGGTCTGAATGAAAATGCTAATTCTTTCTTTGCCACTAGGTGCTGCTTTATCAGCCATGACAGGTTTGCGCTGCAAACTTCAGAAATCACATGCAAACAGAAAAAAACAAACGCAAACAGAAAAAAAACGACATCACATTAAGAAAACATCCTCATCCGTTTGACAACACAGACAACAGCACAGATCACGAGGGAAATGTTTCAGGGGGACCTCAAAAAGTGACGAACCTATCTGAGAGTAACTCTTGCTAACATAGCATTAAAATAATGTTTCACAGTTAAGTGTGTAATTCGTCAGATTAGTCTAATAATATCCAGAAGACCGTATGATCAGGTTGTTAAAATAAACACAAAAGAACCTCACCTTTTAGTTCAGCGACAACATCTCTGCTCATCTCTAGTCAGGTCCCAGATGGGTTTGTCACTTTTTGAGGTCCCCCTGAAACAGTTGTGTTGTGGTCCGTGCTGATTGCAGCGCGTTTCTGTGTTTGTTCGTGTGTTTGGTTGCGTTGTGAGACTTTGCATGTGTTTTTTTCTGTTTGCATGTGCTTTCTTAAGTTTGCAGCGCGTTGAGCTCTCTGTGCCACCTTATGTGTGTAACTGGACATTAACGACTCTCAATGGCATGTAAATGTCTGACAGAGGAAATAGCAGATCTGTCTTTGTTGTGATAGGAAACTTCCGTGCATAGCCTGGAGTGGTGTCAGCAAGCGCATTCCTGTCCTGCTCTTCTGTGCAGAAGCCATTGTGTCCAAAGATGTGGCCATCCGCTCTGTTGGAGGTACGGACACAGAGAAATCTTGTGTGCTTGATACAGAAGAATTTATTCAATTACAAATCAAGCAAATTGTGAAAAAAAAGTCTAATCAGTAATTATATCATCACTTTAATTACTGTGTTTTCTTTATGGAGAATACATTAGTTCAGTGTTGTCAAAAACCATAAAACATGCACACACACACACACACACACGTACAGTACGTATGTTCTATTTAATAAATCTCTTGTTTATATAGACAACCAGATTATAATTTGTTACATTATTTTTGTCTAGTAATTCTTATCTTGTACTCACAACCGATATTTTTTTCTTTTTCCGTCTTGTAACAAATAATGTTATTTATACAGTAAATAGCATGTCTTGTGTTAATATCTAGAGTCTGCTTTATTCTGCTGTTTTTTTAATTTTTTTTATAGAAAAGTATAACCTGGCCTTCAAGATTGTGCGTACGGAGAGTCGTCTTGTTCGTGGCATGCTGGTCAATCACGGATTCCACGAGGTAGAGCATAGACATTGTTTGAAATGAAATGCTAGCGTACACTGTTGGCTGCCAAAAATTATGCAATGGAAGGTTTCATCTTGTGTATAGAAATGATTCATTTGCATTTAATATAGTTTTGTAATAATTAAAGAAAAAGAAATAAGATTAAAATTACATCTGATATGACCTATGGTTTATTTGGCCCGTTGGAAATTGAAGAAAGTCAAGTGCGTTAGATTATGGGATATCCAAACAGTACACTTGTACATTGGCTTAGTTCAGTTGATTTTACAAAAACACAAATATTAAGACTTCAAGCTACAGTTGAGCTTCTTCAGAATAAGCTGTAATACAATGGTTGGGTGTAAAAGGGGCTCTATGGAGTTAAAATAATGGCTTAAAGATTTGCTTGTGAAGGGTACATATTGTGCAAGTGTACATAAGATTGCAAGCGTACATTAAATTTGCAAGCGCAAGAAAAGATTTGTAAAGGCT
>JAUCMU010000042.1:2501115-2533872 GCA_032275025.1 Enteromius treurensis | reverse complement strand
GAAGAGCACAGAGGATTGGTGTGAGTTCTGGGACATGGCACAGATAGATGTGTGTTTCCTGGCCCTGTCATGGTTATCCTGGGCGCCGACGAGCAGGACAGCCCTTTTCTCAGCACACACAGCTTATCTGCACCGGCCTCCAATCATTTGTTAGGAAACATGTCTGGAAACAAATCCAAGGGCTTGCCAGCAGTTTGGCTTGTCACGATGAAGGACGAGGAGGCTGCGTGTCACTTCAACACTTCATTAGCAACACTGAGCTCAGCATTCGAGCCAGGAACTTTCAGATAAATCATAAAATAGGTAGGCCTACTTGTCTTGCAAAAACTAGCACCATTTGAGCCTTAGAAACGAGCAACCCTTTTGACTCCAAAACTCCCCTCGTCGAAAGGCCCTGTGAGCTCTCCAGTTCATCTTGATTTACTGGTAAAGGAGTGTTAAAGCATATTTTTTCATGCAATATTTCTACTTAATAAGATACTAGAGTTTGCCACAATTAGATGAAAATGCATATTCAATCTTAAACGTCTGTGCAGTTGTAAGGTTATATTTTCATTTACAGTATTTTAGGGCCAGTTCTATTTACTATGACCTTAGGCTAACAATAAAAATGTGTAGAGATCGGGATATCTTAGTCATTTGACAGTGTTCTTCTGACTTCGTCATGTTAGTAACCACCCTGAAGCCAGCTAGCATTGTGCATTAATATTCAGTCTGTGTTATAGCAGTCGAGGTTGTTCTGTGGTTCATGCCGGTATGTAATTCTTTGCTCCCTGTAGCCGTAACCTGATTTGCCCTTTATCTTGGCTTGTCTTCTCAAGTACATACTGCTCACTTCAATTGAAAAATTGCATGCAAGAGTGACTTCATTTACTTGTCTTAATAGAGCACAGAGTGTTTTTCATGAGCTGTACCTTTTCTTGCTGCTGACATGATTAAATGCTTTTTGTGCTATTAATATTAGGACTTTTTTTTCTGTTTTTCTGACTTAAAAAGCTCTGAGCCACCTTGCACTCCTCATTACTATACCTCCCTTTTATCAAACTCTTGCACAAATACTCGTAGATTTATTTATTTATTTATTGCATTCTTTGGAGGAACTGAATGAACCGGACACACTTGGAAATGCTTCAGGAGATTCCTTCACTAAAGGTGATGAACTTTCTAAAAATCACGCTCTGTAACAGTTTTTCTTTCCACGCGCTGTTTTGTTTTAGCGCTGTCCAAATGTTTTAGCATTCCTTGGGCTCTTCTGCGTTCTGCATGAAGCCGGTTAAGCCCAAGGTCACCAATAGCGGCTCTGGGGAGATGGGGTGAGGGGTGAGGAGCGGGCTGGCCAAAGTCACGGTGACCACGACCTAGTGCTGGACTCCACAATCTAGCTGAGAGGAACGCAGAAAAGAGCCGGCTCTGAATGCTGTCCCTGCTGTTGCATAAATGGATCTGGATGAAATAGTGATTAGTCTTACCAATGAGTTCAGTCCCATTGCTTTCCTGAGACTCCCATGAACAATAAACACAGATGATCTTCCTTTAAGATTGGAGTCATTTATTGCATTTTATTACAATGCATTAAATGATGAAAACAAATTATGATTACTGTTAGAAAATGTGTACCTATGTTTTACAGGGGTGCACAGAAGTCTTTCAATCTGGCTCTTATGAGAGCACATGGAAATTTGGTTTGGTGCTCATGCTGCACTTAGTGTGACTAACATTAAATATAATAATAGAAAATAAAATTATGAACAATAATAATAATAGTATCATTTGTTTAGTTATTTTTTACATTCAGAAATGCATTTATAAACAAAAGAGAAAGTGTGATAATAGTATTATATTTTAAAGTTAAAAAGGACTACTGCATAAAAATACAATTATTTTATAGTATGCTTGAAGATGCAAAGCTAATAACTTTATTCTGATAGTCCACTTTAGATATTCTACTAGCAGTAAGTAACTTACAATATACTATGTACTGGACTATCAGAAACTTTACTAGCATATGTCAACTTATTCTGTTCTATTAATCAATAAGGGTTGAATACAGTAATTACAAACCCATCGATCCTTTGGAGCTGCTGTGTTTTTGCTGGACCTCATCTGACCTCAGGAAGCATCCTGACTCGTGGCCCTGTCGTTCATGATAAGAGAAAGGGCAAATATTTACCTGTGAGGAACATATGTTACGGTCTTGATGGCCGCTTCTCCTCAGATAAACTCTCTATATGCCACGTTAGGAGACTACTTTAGTCCTGCTCCTGCCAGATTGATTTCTTTAGCTCTTTCACTCTGGTCTTTAAAAGAATAGTTCACCCCAAAAATGTGTCTTTTACTCACCCTAATGTTATTCCAAACATGCACAAGATATAATAAAAAAATGTCTTAGTGTTTGCTTGTTCATTCAATTGTTGCATTTTTAGTTTAATTCTCCAATTTGTTTCTAGATGTTTTATTTTGTTAACACTTTAGCATTGGAACCAATTCTCTCTATGAACTAGTTGCTTATCAGCATGAATATTACTAGGATATTGGCTGTTTATTAGTACTTATAATAAAGCACATGTTCTGCTTGACCATACTCCATTAACTATTAGTAAGTAGCAAATTAGAAGTTTATTGAGGGAAAGGTCATAGCTAATATTTTTAATAGCGAGAATGTAACCTTAAAATAAAGTGTGACCCTTATTTCATGTTGCATATTAGAAAGACAGTCAGAGAGGTTTGGAATGACATGAGTTCAAATCCAAACACATATGGCTTTGGCTAATCTTTGAAACATAAATAAAGATATTTTTAAATGAAACATTAGAGGTTCCCACCATTGAAAGTCCATTAATTTAAAACTTTGCATCTTCAAAAATGTAATATATGTAAGATATTTAGTGATTTTGTGATGAAACATGAGCATATTATAGGATCAAATTATTTACTTTAAACATTGATCAATACATACACAGGCTGCTTGTATTATTTTTTTTCCTATTAAATTGAATGTCTTATCTGAAACCCTCGACTGGTGTGTGACAGTATTACAGGAACTCCAATCACAAAGCACATCAAGTAGTGTTTTCAGGTCTGCTTTGAGAGCGCTCTGGCTGTTCCCAGCACAGTTGGTTTGTAAGGGATGGGTTTGTGTCTGTGTCAGCGCTGGACAATAGATCGAACCTGCCTTTGTTACATCGCAACAACAAAAAAGAAGCGAGAGGATTTAAATTGTCAACCCTGTCACCGTGGGCAACTCACTTGGCTTTATCAGCATGACACTACTGTTACCCACCACACACACACACACACACACACGGCTGCCTGGGGTCAGGAAGAGGAGCATGATGGATACAGTTGAGCGCTCCACAAGGAAGTGGGGAGGGGGCTTGAACAGGGATCTTTCCTGAGAACATTAAAGACCCTCATTGTTCATTTGTCACTCACTCATTCGAGGTGTCTTTGTGACTCAGAAGAGGGGAAAGCGCTGTTTATTTGCTCCGAGTTACAGACACTTTTATTTAAATTGATTACAGGTTGATACTTTTTTTTGGTGGGAATCTACTATATAATTAGTGACTAGTCATGTAAGGGCCCATAACTCTCAGTAATGAAGTCGTTATCAGTTGTTTTGTGCTGTGTTCACGTCAGAAATACTGTGACTATTCTGAGATTTTGCTCTAAGCTATGCATTTTTGTGGCAGTGACGAAAATACATTCATGGATTGTGGTTGATAGCAAGAAATTGCTCAAAAGCAAAGAGTGTTGTAATAAAATTGCCCATCAAACAGAAATGTACCATTTAGGCCACTATCTTTGTCACTATTGTTAAAGAGGACCGATGAGAGATATAAGATATACTGTAATAAAATACATCATTCGAAAATTTCCAAAGATTTTAAAGTTAAAACATTTAAGTTACGTTTGACTGATGTAAACAGTTTTTACTCGTTGGGAACTGGAGACACTGTTCAGGTTTGAACTGTATCAGCATATTTACTTTGGTTTATGCATACTGTAAATAACTGCTTGTGTTAATTTTCCATCATTTTACATTGAGATTAATTCTACACTACACTACACTAAACGTTAATCTTTAATATTGAAACACTAATAATGTAAAAAATTATGAATATCCGTTGTTCAAAATGTACATTGAGAAAAAACAAAAAATTCTAATGCACATATTCATAGATTTAAACTTGTAGAACCAATTTGAGTTTTTAAACAAAGTAGTTCATAATTTAAGCAATAGCCCTTTATCAGCTTTTGATCATATTATGAAGATAATTATCATCTTTGGCCAGAGTTTTGGTGCATCTCTAACACAAATCAAGCATATTTGTTGTGTGAGTTCAGCATTAACATGTGGTACCAACACTTTGGCTTTGGGGAAGAGGTGTAAAACTTTGGTTGACCTTTTCCAGTTAACCAGATGTGCCAGATCAGTTAAGGATTAACTCAAACGGTGCCACAAAATGGTTTTCCGACTTTTCCGCTGTTGAAATCTGTCATTGAATACCTGGTATTGTAATTTAATGTTTTTCATTTTCTTTTTTGAAACTATCAAGACTTGTGTCACATCTGGTTGAACGACATGTTGAACTGTGGTGTCCTGACCAGCACTGCCATTCCTCGCCTGAATAATGATGGATGAAGCGTAAAAGCAGGAGGAATTGTGTCAGGAAGCACATCTGACCTCTCTTTGGCCCTTGTCACCTGATAACGCTTGTCTGTTTTGATAATATGTGCTTCATGCAACACGGGGCTATTAAACAACACCCCTTGTTGCACTGTAACATAAATGTCTCCCTATAATAACTATTTAATCCTACGAACAAGAGCAGGACAAACAAACCATTAGGAACCAGGAGTGAATGAATGCTTAAGCCAAAATGGAGCTTGTACTAAATCATATACATTTCAATGTTTCTACTTCAGCCATTTATAACGGCAACTGATTCAAAATCATGCAGGAAAAAAGAAATGCATTTGACCCATTAGTTGAACTATTATTGTCCCTAGTGAATAACAGCTGTGGTCTGTGTTGTAAAATGCAGTGTTGGGTTCATCGGCAGGTCTCTGGTTTATTGGCCAGAGCAGCCTTGCTGTTCTCTACCCAGATCGAGCTCTTTGTTTGTTGTCATGGTATCAGGACACTTGATTTTCCCATACATACCATAGATTTTGGAATAAAGCTCAGGTCTCACTGTTTTATTGTTGAGAATCCACTCCCTATAAAGAAAAACTAGTCATGTTGGTCTACACGAGTCCCGATATCAGTGTCATCATGGGTTGTTTGAGCATGTGGCACCGACACTTTGGCTTTGAGGTGTAAAATTGTAGTTGACCTTTTCCAGTTAGCCACAAGCAAGAATTTATACTCGTTCAGATCAATTTGAATCCACATCAGATATTCTGACTTCAGTGCTTCTCCACTTCTGCAGTGAAATTAAATGTATTCCAACAATCGATACATTATGTTAAAATAAAAGAAATCTGTCAAATTAAGGTAAATGCACCAAGTCAATTTAAACAGGACAACAAAATTAAAAGATTACATTAGTGTTATTATTAGTGTTTTTAAAGGTGAACATTACTTAAATATTATCAAATTATAGAGTATGCGCAATTAAATGTCAATACTGGCCAAAATTATATTGGCTAATCTTCTCCCTACATTTGCCAAGGTTTCTTTCTTGTATTCTTGAACTGCACTAATAGGAGGTTTTCTAAAGGGTCTTTGTTAATTACTGACGTAAAGCATTTGTCTGAGTGCAGGATTTAGTTGAAGGTTAAATTAAAGCCATTCACTCCGCCTGAATGTACGGCAAGGTCAACACTCTAATCAGGACTTCGGTCACACAAAGGCCGTTTTTTGACTCTAATAAATGAGCCCAGCACTCCCACGATCCCA
This sequence comes from Enteromius treurensis, assembly GCA_032275025.1. Classification (NCBI taxonomy): domain Eukaryota; kingdom Metazoa; phylum Chordata; class Actinopteri; order Cypriniformes; family Cyprinidae; genus Enteromius; species Enteromius treurensis. The sequence continues at coordinate 2,527,970 of JAUCMU010000042.1, read as the reverse complement.
CCCCGCTGCAGTCTGCTGACCGTATCTCTGGGTTGCCCTCTTGCCCCTCTCATTTTCCAGTCACTTTTATAACTGGACAGTAAACTTCCAGTGGCTTAATGATGATGACTTCTTCATCTGGCCAAATTCTCCTTTTGTTGATCCTCCTAGGCCTCCACCCCCTTAAACCCTGGCTAACCTTGGCCCACCACTACCCCCGTCCACTGCTGGACTAATCCTCTCCCCAGGCTGTCACCTCCAACCCCCCCTCAAGCCAATCCCTAGCTGACCAGTCAGGGTTTTCTCTCTCTGCCGATTTCAGCTTTGGCTTTCAGCTTGCTGTGTTGCCTCCCCCCAAGCCTCCCTTCCCCCCTTGGTTCGTGTGGCCAAGTGGAGGAGGTTATCTCCACGGCCCTGGCTCATATTGGCCTCGCTGGAAAAGCCCCGATTTGCACTTCAGGACCCCAGCAGGAAGTCTGTGAGAGGCCTTTAATAGGCAAATGAGCGCGGGGCATAGGGAACAACAACCTGCCAGCGGTGTGACAAGCGGCGTGAGACCTCACGCCTCACGCCCGGAATAGCCCTTATGTGGTCAGAGAGGCCGAACGTGCTGGGCAGCATTGGCTTTCGCGTGACGCGGACATTGTCAAGCTGTTGTAATTGGCCAGTGTTAGGGTAGATTTGTTTTTTCTGACACTGAGTGGATAGCTCCTGAAGCCTTCGATGAGCTGTGGCAGTTGCCACCTCGATCTCTCCCTCCTACCCAGCTGATGCTCATTTGTCACTGCGTTAAAATCACGTTCCGCTCTCACCTCGTCTACGTGATTCTTAGTTGTTTTTTTTTACAACAATGCGATGGCGAGGATTTCAAATGAAGCAGTTCTTATAAAGAAGCCAAAGCCACACTCATCAAAGATTAGAGCACACAAATTGTCCACATTTACATTTAGGCTAAATATGTGGCATTGAATTTGGATTAAGGGTTTTCCTGTGCAGAAAAACCTGCTTCGGTTTACCCCAAAATATGCTTTTGTTGTTCCAAACTTGGATTCAGTTGCTCCATTTTGGGCGTTTGGATCTGGATCATGCACCGAGAACTAGAGTCATACTTCTCAAAGCTTGCATTTTCCAATTACTATTTCTGATTTGGTTTTCCTGTGCATTTGTTGGTAAAAATAATAAATTGCATATATTTGGTGTTCTCAGAATAAAAAAGCATGCTTATAAAATGAACACTCTGTATTCTGGGCTAATTTGCCCATATATTGTTTTATTAGTCAAATTTATATAAGTTAACCCATTTGGATTTGCTTTTATATTTGATCTGGATTGTGCATTTCTCCAGAAAAAAAGCTGAGAACTAGAGTAACACTCAACGCATAAATGCTTTCATTATTTCTGCTTTAGTTTTTGTTGGCCCGGATTCAGATGAAGTTGTCTATATTTGAATTGTGTTTATCCAACTGAATTTGCATTGAGCACTTTTTCAGAACATGCTTGAAAAATGTACATTCAGAACTACTCTGGTTTTGTCCCAAGCTGTAATTTTGTTGGTCCAAATCTGGAGTAGTCCCACTTCCTGTTGTATTCCTGTTGGATCCAAGAAGCCAAGAATAATTTATAATTCTTATAAAACTTATATTCTGCACTCAATAACTCTGACCCCAAACTGGCCTTTTGTTGGTCCAAAGATTCACCAAGTTTGTGTTGGTCTCACTGGATCTAAACAATGATGCTGTCTGTCTGGAATGAGGCAGTTTGCTGTACCTCGTGAGAATGGAGCACTTCTCCAAAGGAAATAGAGAACGAGACAAAGCAGATCTCCAAAAGATGTTGAAAGAGCTGCCACCACATGACTCATCTATTCTCAGGTGGCAGTGGAAAAGATACTTCCCATTGTCAGTGCCCAGGGCTGGAGACTCAAAGCAGCGCTGAAGGATGGCCGAGAGGAGGGACAGCTCACTCACTGACTCTTTTGTTTTACCCACAAGCTCAATTGAGCAAAGGAAACCTCCGCTTTGCTCTCTTTCTCCTTTTCCAATGACCCATTAAGGTCTGATAGTGTTAAAGCCTGAGTCTTGAATCGTCACTTCGTTACCAAGAAAATTTAACTTGTGCTGCATCTTCATAAAATGTATTTTACAGTCTTGACAAAGAGAGTACAGCCAAGGTACGTTTCTGAGGAAATATCCAACATTTGTCGATTACAGGTCCTTACACATCTGAGGACATTGTGTGGTCCAAATGGTTTTTGATGGAGAAACCTTGCAATTAAAATAAACAATGTTTAGACAAAGCCCCCAGATTAGCTGGAATGACAGCATTAATGACACTGGGAGGCTAATAAAGCCCTCTGAGGGCGGGAGGTCATTGTTTAAAGCTGACTCCCATACTGCTTTAGCCCCTATCTACTAATTCTTATTAGGGTGAGAAGAAGTATACGGCTCGATTTAGGTCAACTGTTTTTTTGAGTTGTGAAAGCAGAATAAACGGCTGATTCACTGTACAAGCTGATCAATCATTTTCTTACTCTTCACTCCACAAAAATTGCATTTTAACAGGGTTTTTCGATTTTTTTGGTGCTTGCCTCTAATGCATCATTTTGTTGACATGACTGTTTTGTTGTTTGCCTGACAAATTCTTTGTGTCTTTAACTTTGACAAATGCATTTCACTGTTGCCGTTCTCAGCACACTCTTTGAACCATTGCGTCAAGTCACTTTTTTGTCCCACGGACAAGGCTGTTATCAATTATTAACAAATCCTACAACTCGCTGCAGAAAAAAAAAAACAGGATCTCGGGTGCGTTGATTAAATCTGCTGTGATTAAATATTTACCCTCTAAAGTCATCTGATAGGGTTGGGCTGACGGAACTTGAGGGTAACACCTTATGCAAGAATTGAGGAACGAGATATTGGATCCATAACGAATGGGGACGGTTCACAACTGGGCCAGCACTGGTTTATCTAAACACCATAAAGTCCTGAAATGAAAAGGTCAACCGAGTCACAATATTTTGTCATTATCTTGCGAGATAACAAGAGAGATGGAGTCATTGTTAGGAGAGTGCCTGGAGCACCAGGGCAACCCGATCCTCCCATATTTGCGTTCAAATCTCTTTGACTTCCTCTGAGCCACATCTCTGAGGCACGCTGTAGGAAATGATCAATCGGGTAAAGTGCAAAATATCAATCTCCTATCAAGCTACTTAGACCAGATGCGTCCCCAGAACTCGGCTATTTGCTATGGGCCTGAATTCTCAGTTAATCGTCAACTACGGCCGAGGGGAGGGATGTGAGTTCAGGCAAAGCCTGAGTGTCCCTAGTTTGCCATTGGTGTGTCCTATCAGTAAAATGGCGCCAATAAAACAGGGAGCGGCAGAAGGGGAGGAAAGCGATCCTTCGCCTTACGTTGTACCCCCATCTGCGAGCGTGGCACTTAGTGGTCTCCGGTGTCACGTTAAGAGAGGGGCATCTGCGCATCGTGCGTGGCGAACGCAGTACGCGTGTGGCTCGCGGAGGCGCCTGGCCTCTATTGTGCCGCGCTCTGCGGTATGGCCCTCTTCACAACAGCATCTGTCACCTTAGGGGGTCAGCAAGGGCCAAGATGAATGAGTCCTGAGAGAATGCCCCTCTCACCCCACAGAGCAAATGGCCAAGAAGAGGGAGGGGGCAAGAGGAACGGGAGGAGGGCCTGCTGTTTGTGTATGTGAGTGTCGGAGGGTTTGTGTATCCAGAGCCACTCAGTACAGGACAGAGAAGGTGGCTCCGCTGGAGTTCCTGAAACCAGGCTTTTCCGACCCGACTCTGGACTATCATGAACAGGTAGCTGCTGGCTCACAACGGGGACGAGGAATACTATCACATCCTTGACGCTGCTTTTGGATATCCAAAGGACATTTGCTATGGAAGTAGGCTGTTTGTGTTTAGTGATCGGCTTTAAGACCTTCAGTGGGATTTGAGGAACACTCCGCACCCCGGCTGCTTATGAAAGGTACAGAAGCGTCATGTTAGTTCCTTTGACACTCACCGGCTCCTGCTGAATTGGTGTGAACAGCCATGGCTTTTAGCGCCCTATTTATTTAAAGATATTTGCATTTTTGCATTGGCTAATCTCTGTCCCATCCCCCTGCTTGAAGTTTTGCTCTTGAAACTCTGTTTCCTTTGATTAATGTCTCTGAATGTTAAAGAAAAAAAAAACTAAGTGTGAATTGGTCTGGGATTTGTGAGTGCTCAGTCAAAATTTAAATAATGTGGTGTTACTTTTTATGTAAATGTAGGGATGCAGGGATGGTTGAAATCATGCAGTTGTGCGTTGCTTGTTTTTAGATTTTTTTAATTTCACAAGGCATTTTTTGTGTGAAACTTAAAAAGAATTTGTTCACTGAAAGTGCATTGAAAGCAAGTTGCCCTCTCCTATTGTCATCAGTTTAATGTAATTATGCAGATAAGGAAACAAAAGAGGGAGTGGACTGAGAGAGTCTTTAGTGGTACAGTGCAGTGTGTGACTATAACCACATTTGCTGCCACATGTGACACATTTCATATAAACCTTTTATTTGGCCTTTTTTTTTTCAGAAATATAACAGCGCTCTCAGTAAGTTCAGGTGCTGAGGTCAACAGCTCTTCAGAAAAATTAGAAGCCAAAAATGTCCATGATAAATATATTTAAGATGTTGCTCATTTTTGTTATAACCTAAACAAATTGCTCCACCAGCCAAAAGCGTCCATGCTAAAGTTTTTTTCCTCGCTATCAATAAAAGTGCCTTTTTTATGAACAATTTAAATCTATGTCGCAAAGTTAGGTCAAGAAACTTACACCTATGCATTAAACCGCATGTGACACCCAAATAATGACTGAAATCTCCACGTTGCATCTATTGGACAAAATTGAGACAAAATAAATGTTACCCGGTCGCAATGCAAACTTTTGTAGCATTGCCTAATTATGTCTGGGGCTTGGTTTTGTTTTGGCTACTTAGTGATCCCCTAGATTATATTTGTGGATCTTTTGTTGGGTCCTTGTTGGGTCTTGATCAGGCAAAGAGACATGTAGCCCTGTATTCATTAACTGCACACTTTCAGTGTCATATTGAACCTTCAATGATTGATTTTTCGATTTCAGAACTTGACTACATTAGTTAGCATCAGTTTGGTGTAGATAAAAGTAACTTGGTTTGATTTTTAGATGTGCCATGTCAGCGTTTTGCCTTGTTTGCGTTGTAGATAATCAGTCAGAGGTAGGAAGCGAATGGAAAGCCTGGACTGAGTGGAGCTAAAACAGCTCTTGGCCTAAAGGCAGGGCTCTCTGCAGGCATGTCCAAATTAGCATTTAACACCCCTTAAATGTCATTAGCAGTCAAACTGGACCCTGAGAGCCCTGAAGGCAGGACAGAACTATGCTCAGGTGCTGCTACCTCACTTTTCCTCCCTTTACCACAGCATCAAGATTAGCTGAAACTTGGCCCGACAGGCCTCCAAGCAAGGGTGTGCTACTTGTTTTTTGAGTTATTCTTTTTATTGTCAGGGAAAGAAAAAGGGTTTGCTGGTGCATTGTGGACTCTGTCAGTGTTTCTGATCATTCCTAATATATCCATTATATATATCCAAAATTAACCAACATTTGGAAATTATATTAAATCCAAAAATGATGCAGACAGCGGTTCTTTTTCTGATCTTTTTTAGACTTAAGTTGGTCATGTAATATTTGCAGATTTGGGTTTAGCTTGATAGAAGTGTTTATTGACTGATTGATGGCTTTACTGCATTTCACTCTTGTTTTAACCAGGCCAAAAGAACAAAACCTGTCCCATCAGTCTTTGTGCAATCCTGGAAGTAGGAGACATGAAGTTCCTTTCCCCTGTGCGTTCCACAAACATTCCCTTGAGGTCATAGTGTCATATAACTCATCCCTCAGCGTTATCAGTTAACAGCTACATATGTTGAAGATCACTGCAATCTGTCCAGTTTTACAAACAACTGTCTGATCTGAGATAACGCATGGATTAATACTCACCACATATGAATCTTACTTATTTATGCTGCAATAAATTCTCCATTCAGTGCTTTTAAATCTAAATAAGCTCATTGCCTAATGCTGCAATAGTTTTAATAGATTTAATTGTGCAGTTGAATCGGATCAGAGAGAGATGAACTGGAGACAAGTTGTTTCCAATATACTGCACCAAAAAGTTATGTACCATGTGCTATTTATATACTATAAATGAAGTTCTGACAGTTTGCCTTTTGTTTGTAGGTGCAGGAGTACTGCAGTCCAACTTTGATCTACCATGGAGAAGAGGTGATCCTGTCCTTCTGCAGCTGAAGAAATTTAATCAGAGGTATAGTGGTATAATGCCAGATGTTGTCCATATTTAATGTTTTGGGGGTTTTTTGCAGCTTGTTTGACGTAGTTAATAATCAAATGTGGGGAATAGAACAGAAATGGTTTCAGAAGCTATTCTATGAAAGACTCAAAATAGCCCTGTTCAGGATGGAATTCAAATCTCCTCCACGCAGTTCATCTGAACATTACATTAATGTTATGTCAAATGGAAACCCTATAAATAAAGATGTACTTTGCGAGTTCAGAACTGAGTCATGATCTGTGTGTGTGTGTGTGTGTGTGTGGTATTCATCCAGGATCCATGTGTGAAAATTGTACGTTGTGTTTCAGATCATGGGGAATTCGTACGCGGGACAGCTGAAATCTGCCCGCTTTGAGGAAGCTCTTCACAACTCTATAGAGGCCTCATTAAGATCGAGCGGTGGCGACCCACAGCCCGTATTCACACAGCTCTATCTCGAGCCCGATCAGTATCCTAGCAACCTGGATGGTAATCATTAGCCTTCAGAGGAACTGATTTTGATTTGTTCTTAATCATAAATTGCATTTTAAGGAAAAAACATAATGGCTTTCTAAAACTTGGTCAATGAAACTCTATTACATCCATCAAAAGCTACATATATGAGTCATTCTATCTATAATTAGGGTTCATTTCATGTCCATTAATTGTTTTCTTCAGAATCATATATTATTTAGTATATAATTTACAGTTTGCTTGAATTTGACCCTTACAATTCAGCTATATTACTCACAGAACACCCTATGAAAACTAAAAAAAAAGGTTTATCATGAGTTTTTCCAAAGTGTATTTAATCTCAAATATCCTATTGTCAAAGAGTATGTTCATTGCCCATCAACATTTTTGGATACATTGTTATGGTTTGCAATATTTCTGTGATTTTTATTTCTAAAACATATTACAATTTGAGGTGAACATTATGAGGAAAATAACATTTAATAGGCCAGACGATGTCTGCCATTACAATTATGAGTCAAAAAACCTGTAAACCCATACAGTTTGGAAGGAAGCATTTTTCCCATTTTTTTCCTGTTATGAAATGTACCCTAACTTTTAGAATGGCTCACATGTAAATCTTTGTGCAAGTCTGCATATATGTATATATAGCAATAATACACCTGTCTCTGATTCTGCCCTCCAGATATTAAGCCCAAAATGGACCTGAGCATAAGGTCCGACCTGTCCAGCCATGTGCTGGTGAATTGCCAGTCATCCAATTCCATAGATGATATGGATGACGAGGATGATTCAGACACCAGCAGCCCACCATTGCCGTACCTGCAGGGACCCCCTCCTGATGGCTGCTGCACTGTTGACGGTAGAAAAAATCAGATTTTTTGCTGACATAGATCAGAATTTGTTGCACACGTATAAACACAAAAATCTGCACAGGATCCTATTTTTCGCTTTTGATCTGGATCACTTCCAAATATGCACTTTATCAGATATATATACATTATCTACGTCTAAACACACATATCAGTTTCCCCTCAGAATTGTGACAACGTTTTAATGGCAGCATGCTTTATATGCGCTTACATTGCTTTTATTGAAGCGGGAACTCTAAAAGATGGGAAATATCCCATGAATTTTAGAAACAGCTTAGCTACTAAAACCTACGTTATATTTCTCTTAGCTTTTTTTTGTAATTAAACTTTTGAGAATTCTGCATCTAACAGTGAAAACGGGTTGGCTAGAAAATTGGATACGGTCCAAAGATCAGATCTGTGCATTAAGACAGCTCTATAGATGATTTGCAGCACATATTCCAGGTCTTCTGAAGCCACAGGAAAACAAGGTGTTATGAAAAGAGCATTTTTAAGTGCCAAGTCAGTGTCAAAGTGAAACGTATGATCATAACGTTGAAGAATTGTGTATAAAGAGACTCGGCGTGGCTGCTTTTCATTGTATTGCTGACTCGTGCCCAGGGTTCTGTCAGGCGGGAAAGGATCTGCGCCTGGTTTCCATGGCAACAGAGTCTATCGAGGTTCCCGCAGGGTTTGAGCTGGTTGGTGCCAAGTCGCCCAGCATCCCGGAGCACATCCTGGTCTGTGCGGTGGACAAGCGCTTCCTGCCAGATGAGAATGGGAAAAATGCACTTTTAGGTTGGTGTTCCAATACAATTCCACTTATATAGTTTTATATGATATTATATCATCATAAATTCTTAGGGATGCACCGATACCACGTTCCAGGATGAGGCCGATGTGATATTTGCAGATATTTGCAGATACCTAGTACCAATACCTGTATTTGGAATATTTACAAATTCTGGGTACAGAAAACTAAATAATGTGTATAACGTTAGTTGGCTCAGTTTGGTATTAGAGCATGATACCAGTATCGGTATCGGTTCATTCCTACTAATTGTATAATATATAATCTACAATTCTACAAAAGTTGAAATGTTATGCAAAGTAACAAAATATGCCACTTAGAAATGATACAGAATGTATTTTATTCCCTGATTAGGATGCATTAAGGATTGCTCCGATACGATACTGGTATCGGTATCAGGTCTGATGCCGCACTTCTGTACTTGTACCACTACACATAACAATGCTCTAGTGCCAAACTAAGCCAACTAACATTATAAATATACTTGGATGTCTGTACCCAATATAAAAAAAAAAAGACAAATGCAACACAAATACAGATATCGGTATTGGCAGCTACCAAATATAAAAGTATCGGTATCGTCAAGTTCTGGAAAAAGTGTTATCGGTCCATCCCTATTGTGAATCTTGGTCATAAACCTTTCTTTGCCTGTCTGAAGAGTCTTTCACAGCACGTAGTGATCCATTTTTGTTTGTTTGTGAAGGGTTTTCGGGGAACTGTGTGGGCTGTGGTGAGAAAGGGTTTCGCTACTTCACTGAGTTTTCCAACCACATCAACCTGAAGTTATCCACTCAGCCGAAGAAGCAGAAGCACTTAAAGTACTACCTGGTGAAGAACTCTCAGGGTGCTCTGTGCAAGGGAACCCTCATCTGCTGGAAAGGTACCACACTTGTGTGCAAAATATGTTTTTACACAGTATGTGCATTTGTATAAAATATTATTTACACATAATATAGCAAACATAAAATAAGCATTTCTGCTACATTTCTGGATATTAATTACGGTAACAAATTAAACTAGTCGGTTGTATTGCAATGAAAATGTATTTGTGTTTTATTTTTAAATCAATAAATTGATCATTAATGATTTCTTCATAAAAGATGCATTACTTACACTGAATATAGTATACATAACATTACACAAAATAATTTCCAAATGTAATAATCATTGTTTTATTCAACAAAAAAGTGATTATTAAGTGAAGTATTTTTATTTACATTCCTAAACATAAATTTAAATGTCTGTTTAATTGCAATTAAAATGTAGTTTTTATATATTTTCTTTTATAAAAGCTAAGATAAATAAACTTTTTGAAGGTCATTTCCAAATTTAATTATCATGTTTTTTTAATCAAATATTTTGGTCATTTTTTAAACAATAAATGCAGCAAAAAAATGAAAAGTTAAAATTCAAACCAGTTTAAATGTCTATTTAATAGCAAATAGAATGTACTTGCATTTATATTCTATTTTTTTGATTTACAAATTGATAACTGGTACAAATGATTGAAAAAAAGAGTAATGTTTAAATTGGCAATCTTATATCTTATACACGGTACCAATGAAAAAAAAATGTAGTGGTCCTTGAAATGTTGTGCATCCTTCCCTTCCATGAATAATACATAGTGTTGTTCCTCCTGAGTCTGTTTCATGGTTCTCTTGATGTTACCTGTACATTTTACATTGTACATTTCTTTTTCAGATTGTAAGACAAGGCCATTCTCGAGCAGTGCTTCTTCATCCAAGCCTAGTTCTTCATCCTCACTAAGCAGCAAAGAAAACGGAGACACAAATGGCCACAGTCCACCTCCCTTCCCCCTCTCAGGTGAGTGCATGGTCAAATAGTACAAGCCTTGTTGCACAATATTCTATTTTTCACATGTGAAAGCATGACGTTTTAAGCCTTACATCCCTGAAGCAGCGTAAGACAACACATGCGGCATCTGTCCAGCGGAGGATGTCCATCTCATGCATGCGCAGAGGTCATGTTCTGTCCTGGGGGAGGGTCCATACGGGGGCAGGGAGGGAAACCTGGGGTTAAAGAGAGGTGGGGGGCTACTCAGCATTTGGTGACATCTGGCTGGAGGCCACACAGTGTTTACCCAACAGTGTTTGGTGAAAGAAAGCAAGTCATTGTCTTATTCTTCCTCGCAACACCATTCAGAGAGCCGGGCAGCTGGTTGCAGAGTGCGTCCATTAGTGGCCATAACGGTCTTTTACAACACAGAGAATAGGTTTAGGAGAAGAGCTCATTACTGCAAAGCAAATGTAACTTGATTTTGACTAATTTAAATGCCATACCTTGTTAATAAAAAAGTAAAACTGCTCTGATAATAAGTTATTCTTTGATCCACAGACTCTCCTCCTGCCCGCATGCAATCTGGCTCATCCTCAGGGATTTTTGGACCCCCGGAGCTGGGCTTCCTCAAACCGCTGAACACACCGACCCATGGGACCAAGACTTTACCGATCGGTAACGCATATTTGTCTCATTTTGAAATACAAGTAGCATTGACTGCTCATTATACCAAGCTAAAAAGCCACGTATAATTTGGAACAACTTGCGTTTGCATTTAAATGTTCAGCTGTTTTTGAATTTTTCAGTGTGCTTTTTAATTAGTAGTGCTTGCGAAAGAAAACATCGCTCTGTTTAATATTTTATACATACTATTCCTCCTGTTTTGGATTAGAAATTGAAGCTATCCCCACTGTACATTCAGGCCTAACATGAAGCGGACAACCAGCTATTATATTTATCTTTGTTATATGAATGTAAAAACTAAATGGCTAAATATTTTAATAAACAAACTAAAACAAGTGTCTATTTAACAGATAGTTTGGATGTATTTCCATTTTTAAATTCATACATTTCTAAAAGTTCATCCATAAAAGTTATTACATTGTTTATAATACATATAATATGCATAGAATTATTTGAATATCATTTTTTACATTTTTGTAATTGTTTTAAATGTTTGTTTAATATTTTGCTAACAATAAATAAGGTCAAATATTGAAATTAAAGTGTATTTGCATTAGTATTCCATTTTTAAAATTAATATATTAATATATTAATAATTCTTTCTTCTGTCAATTACAGTTATTATTACATATAATAATTAGAAGTCTTTGAATATAATTTCCTATTTTAATTTCAAATTTTTATCAAAAAAATAAATTGCTATATTTCTAAGCTAAAATTATCGTTGCAGCCAGTTACGGTCAGCTTTGTTGCAAATGTTGTTTGCTGCTTCTTTGTTTGTTTTTTCCACAAAAGGGTAGAATGAATCTGGTCTCTGAAGGTCATTTGTATTGACTGCTTACACAACCCCTTTTGCAAACACACACACTCACACACCGCATACATACACATTAACTCACTCCAAATCATCAATATAAGACCAAAAATTCTGTATTAAGGATTTTAATGTCGGCCCACGCTTCAAATTCACTTCGATAGACGTTTAACATCACGCAAGTGCTGTGTGTCAGGAATATTAGATGTAAAAGTGGCCCAGCAGTTCATTATCAATATGCCATCAGTTAAAGGAAATCAATAAACTGTGCTCCAGAGGACCCATTCTCCTTCAGAAATGAGCAACAGCGCTTTCCTTCATATTGAATTTGTGTGTAGGTTGGGGTGTTTGCATAGTTTGTCACCAGAAGAGTGGACGTTAGCCATTAATGTGTCAAACATGACACCCTTCTGGGCAGTTTTTAGCCTGAAAAGGTGGTTTAACAAATGGTGCTTATAAATATAAATTTTAAAAATAGATAAATAAATAAATGCAGCGTTGATACCCCATGTGTGTAAATGGTTCTCCGCACTGTTTCTTTGACGTCCAAACTGTTTTGTTGTTGTTCAGTTCCCACTGCCCTGCGTGTAAATGGACTAACAAATGGTCTGAGTATGGATGGACGATCCAGTCTACTTAGCCCACCTCATACAAGCCCACTGGCCACACCTACTCATGGCTATAGGCCCCCAGAACCAGGAGACAGTCCAGGTAAGCATTAAACCAGCAAAGCTGCCGGATAGAGCTGCACGATTAATCCTGAAAAGATCACAATTTCGATTCAAGCAATCTAATTTGTAAATGATGATTCACCGGTGTCTATTAAAACTTTCACAGAGTCTTAAAACATTCAAATTGATCCTTCAAATCTGCATTCGCTCTGCCTCTGACACAGAGAGAGCAGTTAGCATGTGTAGGTAAAAAACAAACAATCTTTTTATTAACTACACAAGATTATTTCAGAATTGTGGGAGAATCATGATCTTTTTTTTTTTCGGAGACTGAAAAATGGTCATTTACAATTATCCAGAAACGTGCCGCTCTACTGCCTGATCATTAGTGGTCAAACGCATCAGATGTTTTTAGAGAGCATCATGAAACACACTGTGCATCCTGATTATAGCATGCATGCGTGCGCTCTTTCTTGCAGCGTCCTCTGCAATGTCATCCGGTCCGCCTAAAAAGCGTCACCGCAGCTGGCACCCCACGTCTTTGCTCCCCGTCCCGGTCACGGCCGTCCCTGTGCCAGCCATCCGCCCGCTGACGTGCAGCTCTGGTGAGTCTGCCTTCATCATCTCAGCCTGTTGTTTTTCAGTTTATCCAGGCTGTTTATGCATGGCCCTGAGCGGAAAACAGCCATGAATTTGATTACCTTCTTTTGTTTTTAACAAGTACCAAGGGACATGACATTTTCCATTCACAAGGATGATTTATTCATTGTTTTCATAGAAACAGAGGTGAAGGGTCATGTTAAAGTAGGTTCTGAACTGTTTAGTTGCAGATTGGAGGGTTTATGCTTTTGAGATCCATGCACTGTGATCCTGTAGCTTAGTTACCTTGTCCTCACCATTGATTGGAGTGTCATGTTAACACAGCAGGGCACTGAAGAGATCCGTCCAATGTATTATCAGGGTTCCACAATGGCTTTACAGCACAGTCTATGTGTTCCAGTACAAAGAGTACATGCGTGTAATGTGTTGCTCCTTCATTCCAGGCCCTTTATTGCCACTGTCCAATCAACAACCTCCATCAGTGTCAGGGGTCATACAACCCCAACCAATCACAGCAGGAGAAACCGTCATCATCCCTGACAACCTTCTGAACTCCTCCGGCGTCCGACCAGTCCTTCTCATTGGTCAGTCTTCATAACAGACTTATGATTTAAAAGCTTATGTAAATATATTCAAGTTTATATATTGATATGATATGATATGTCTTGTATGTGTTTGTGTTTGACTGTTATTTTGGATGCAATTAATTAATAATAAATTTGGATGTATAAAGCAATATTTGAGGGTACAGAAAAATCTAATCACCTTTAAAGATCTTATCAATGCATATTATATATTATATATATATAAATTATGTTTTTAATGATAAATTAATACATTTTAAATTATTATTATGCATAATAAATGTGTGTGTTTGTGTTTTGTTTGTTTGAATGTTTCTCTCCAGGTCAAGGCACTTTGCCGTACTTCTTTGGCAATGTTGGTGATCTGGTGGTGAGCCCCCTGCTGGTGAGCTGCTATAAGGGCCGAGAGCTCAATGAGAAGACCCTCACCAGCCTGGGCATGTCAGCAAGCCAGCTACTCACCACAGAGACCATGATACTGCTCACACTGCAGTACCTCGCTCGGCTAGGTAAAATTCATCTAGCTCAGGTACTATGCAAGAGCAGTGACTGTTTTCTTAAGAGTGAGGTGACTATTCCTTTTCCTGTGTTTAATGCAGGTACGGAGCAGATCCCGTTGCGGGAAGAGTTCGAGCAGATCGTGCTGAAGGCCATGCTGTGTGGTCCGACCGGTCCTCCTGTGTCCCCCGCCCAGCTGCCCTGGTTAGCTCGGATGGAGGCCAGTGTGTCAGGAGGCAGCGTTCAGGTGCTGGTCAGCCACGGCTCTCTGGGCGAGGGCATCTCTGAATCGCTGCGCTCGCTGAGTGAGACACCACCACCGCAGCAGCAGTGCTTGCCCAACTACGTGCTCATCATCTGCGCCTCCAAAAGTGGAGCGAATGAGTTCTGCGTGCTAGTGTTGGGTACGTTCTGATTCTCTTCAAGGGATCCTCGGATGCCCATTTTTCGCAAGTTTATATGATTCTTTAGGGCCTTCTGTTCAGAGCGAGCCATGTCCCTTTAAATGCTAATGAGCTCTGCTGACCCTGCCGGTGTCTTATATGTGAATCTGTGCTGTTGTTTTTCTCAGGTAAATATCAGTCTCGAGCCTTGGCGGAGGGCATGCTCACTACCAATGAGTTTCTGAAGGAGATCAGCTATGAGCTCATCACCGGGAAAGTTAGTGTGCTCGCCTCGCACTTCCAGAGCACCTCATTAGGTAAGATTCAGTGCAGCAGCTTAGTGGATCCATCGAGTTTTCATCAGCTTGTCATTGTCCTTTATTTAAAATATGTAAGTAAAAATATAGCTGTAAGCAGCAGTTTTGGGGTCAAGCGCGCAAGTGATTCACATATTGCAATTCGTGTTGTCACTGTGTCCTCTTTGGTGAATTTAGGGTGTAATTCAAAAACATAACTTAAGTTGAGATTGTAATTTTTTTGTTGTTGTTGTTTAGTTTGAACAGAATGAATTTTTTGTAACAATGTCTGTTACTGAAAAAAGAAACTTTTCCGATTTTTGAACTGGAGCATGTGCATATGTGTCTCCTTTATTCATTTCGAATTGATTGTGGCACTGCAGGCGACAACATGGACAAACAGCTGGTTCGGTACCAGCGTAAACGCAAAGACCGCGTGGTTCAGCCATTTCAGGGGCATCTGACCGAGTACATCCACTCCCAAGAGGCCGCAGCCATGCTACCAGAATCAGGGCCAGGTGAGCCTTTGCTGTCTCCAGACGCCATGATAAAAGCATGATCAAACTTTATACTTGGCGCTTGAAATGCTGATTGATTTTCCATTTGTGTTGCAGATCTGCTGAGTGAAGGCTTTCAGATACACCCTCCTCAGCTGAGCGTTGCACGCAGTCTTTTGTCACAGGTGTGTGCTATCGCTGACTCAGGGAGCCAGAGCTTAGATCTGGGCCGCTTCTGTAAAGTAGACTTCCTGGTTCTGGTGCCGCCGTCACACGTCCTGGTTCACCAAACCGTCCAGCGAATACGACAATCAGGTACGACAGCAGAAGAGACGATACTGCTGATCTAAAGGGACATTCAGCTTTTTTTCAATAAGTTACAAATACTTGTCTGGATAGCTCACCAGGGAAAATTCTGTCATCATTTACTCTCCCTCATGTTTTTTGGTCTCTGTTTTTCCATACTGTGAAAGTCAACCTACCAAGTTCAACTATACCTTATTATTGCTAGTTATGGCAACAATCTTTAGCGCCCAAGTACTGCAGTTGTTAAATATTTGTGATTTTAACTTTTTATTTCGCCTTCATTTTGCTTGACCCCGTAACTGCTGCCTAAGAGCTGTATTTTATGCTGTTGTCCTCGTGTCTTGGCTAGGCGTCCTGATAGATCTGGGTATAGAGGACGCCTCATTAGCGCCGCAGAAGTCTGACAAGTATGTGGTGCGTCTGGACGCGGAGGTCCACACAAAAATGGAGGCCTTCATGAGGAAAGTCAAGCAGAACCCCTATACTCTCTTCGTCCTCATTCATGACAACTCCCACGTCGACCTGACCAGGTGAGAAAGACAACGACGAGGGGTTTATTAAAGCATCCGTCAGAAAGGCCAGTGTTAAGACGTCTTCTCTCTCTCTCCGTCAGCGCTCTGTCAGGGTCGGTTTGTCACGGGGAGTTGCAGGGATTGGCCGACCGCGTGGTGAACTGTCCGGAAGTTCTGGAAGCCATAAACTTGTTGGTTCTGCAGGTCAGCTGCTTCCCGTTCACCCTGCAGAGCCGTCAGTCACGCATCAGTACCCAGAATGAAGTGCACTGGCCCAACACGGAGAACCTGGTAAGTTTAACTGACCCCGAGAAGAACTGTAAAGGAATTTATGGAGGGCAGCTCAATGAGATGATAGACAAGCATTTTAAGAGTATATGCATGCACTGCTGCTTAACATGTTGAGGCCAGTAGTAGGCTTTTTTAAAGACGTGCATGCTTTCATTCAGCAGGCATGCATAAAATCGATTCAAGTTTTCATGTCACAGCAGGCTGAGGCTTCTCCTAAGGACCTGGTCTACTTTGGGCTGAAGGACTACAGCAGCTCCCTGCAGTGGGGAGTAGCGAGTCCAATCCTGCGATGTGACGACGCTTTTGAGCGGATGGTCAAAACCCTGCTGGAGAGGTCCGTCCCATTTTCACGTTCACTCAGCTAAAATAAGAATACAAGAACAAAAAGAGGATTTAAAGCAAATTTTAATACTGCTTTTATACTGTAAATGCGTCTAGGTCTAGAATATGTGCTATTTAACAGCAAGTATGCCAGTTATTAGTGAATCGTATTCCCTAATGTAAACATATAACACTTACTGGATAAAAGTATAGGTCCGACTTGGTAAGTAAGTAAGTTTAAGTCCAGTCTAATAACCTGTCTAAATTGGCAGCTTTTGTGCATTTGAAACCATATGCATGTGCCCTCTCTTGTCGTTGATATCCTCGTTGTGCGTTTGATTTCAGGCATCCTCATTTGCACAGCATGGTGATCCGCAGCTATCTGTTGATTCAGCAGTACACTGAGGCCTTAATGGCCCTCACGGCGGCCCCGTCGCTGCGGGACCATGTGACCCCTCAGACCCTGGCCATGGTGGAGGATCTGCTGAGCGTCCCGGGCCGCAGCAGACACGGGTGCGGACACATGCTGCTGGTGCGGGTGCCCTCGCTGCAGCTGGCGCGGCTGGCCCAGGAGCGGCTGGAGGAGGCCCGGGACAAGCTGGGCTTACAGTACCGCTTCGCCGTGCTCCTGGGAAGCCCTGCTGCCGAGATCAGCCTGCCCGTTCACTTCTGTGCCCGTCTGCGGGTAAGAACAGATCCCCTCACTAATGTGGCCTGTTTAAAATCACCAGAACAAGGCTGGAATAAACCCTCTGTGCATTTCAGGCTTGGAGGGGCTGCAAGAATGAAGAATGGGTCCCTCATACGTATGAAGATCTGGAAGGACTTCCTTGCATCGTCATCCTCACAGGAAAAGATCCTCTGGGAGAAACCTTCCCCAGGTACTCTCCACGCTATGTTGTTGTATCATATATAATGATGCACAGAGACTTCCAATTTTTTAGTTTCCCCTTTATTTTGTTTAAAATAAAAGAGCACCACCTAGTGGATACTACGGTTGTTACAGCTACTGTTCTAAAATCTTTCCCAACTGTCCAGGAGCATCACTTCAGTATAGTTCATGTTTGAAAGATTATCTGTTGGATAGACGAAAATTAACAGTATTTTTTGCTTTCTGAAGGTCGCTGAAGTACTGTGATCTGCGGCTGATCGACTCCAGCTACCTGACAAGAACAGCTCTGGAGCAGGAAGTGGGTTTGGCCTGCTCGTACGTGACACGCAGGGTAATACCCGAGACCAAAACACCAGCGGGCAGAGAAGAAAGGCCGACGGATGATGAGAGGAATTCAGGAGAAACAACAGAGCATGACGAGCTTCAGATGGAGCTGGAGAGACCACCCAGCAATGCCAGCGCTGCCACCAGGACCTCTGGTGAGAGACAAGCCCGGCTCAGACCAGAGCAAAAACACCCTCTTAGAGTCAGGGCAGTTTATTGCAGATTTGGCTAACTATCCAGTGCTCTCTGGAAATCGTGTTTTTTACAGCATGAGCAAAGTAGCTAATCACAGATATATATCTATATATGTACACAGTTACTGTATTATACAAATATTATTGTAAATTCAGCTATTATTTTTTCTGGTGGACTATATGTAAACGTCTTTTCTGTCAAATATCTTATTCAATTCAGTATGAATATAATACAAAAATAGTTACAAGTAAACAGTAACATCCATTTTGTACGATCCCTCTTATTTTGTGTAAAATAATAAACATTATGGAGATCCTAAAAGGGGGGTGTAAACTTTTGACCTTGACTATATAGTTGGGCCTGATTCTAGTCTGGAGCGGTCACATGATCTAATATCATTCATCTTCAATCTCTTTCAGGCTCCACCACAGAAAATGGCGTCAGTTCTTCAAGTGTTTTGGACAAACCATCCCCTCACTGCGACCCGTCCAGCAGCAGAAATATAATCGACTCTTGCTCGTCTCCCGTCCGCTTCAAACAGGAGTGTGACTCGCAGGCTCCGTCCTCTTCTGGCACGTCCTTGTTTTCCTCTGCCTCCTCGTCCTCCTCCTCTTCCTCGTCTCCGGGAGCTCAGCGGCCGAGCCAGTCTACGCAGGCCCCGCGTGAATGCAGCCGGGCGCAGGTCTTCCCCCGGACGGCAGTGCTGTCGCGGGCAGCATACGCCCTGCTGGCTCCCGAGGCACTGGGTCAGCCCAGCTCGGCGTCTCTGCTGCCTCACGCAGATGTGGCCTGGAGCAGCCCGCTCAGACCACCGGTTCCTCATGTTCTCGGAGGGGCAGAGCAGTCCCTGTACTACCGCCAGTGGACCACAGCCAGGCAGCACCACGCCGACTACGAAGGGCCACCTGCGCCCCATCCCAGAAGACTGCTGCTGAGTGGACCACCGCAGGTCAGGAGCAGCTCAGTGGTTAAAAGAGAACGTTTTGTTGTTAAGGCGAGCATCAATACTAGTGCTGTGTGTACAGACAATACAGTGATCAAAAATACAGGTAGAATATATTAAAATAAATAAGAAAATATTTTATTAAACAGACAAAAACAATATGAAATACACATTTAAAATACACACAATATATAAAAAAATATCTAGATATATATTAGATTAAATGCATATGAAAATATGCATAGTCTAAATATTAAATGTACAAAATAAAACACAAGTACAGAATATGTATAAAATGCAAAGTTTACGCAATTTAAAAAAACACACATATATATATATATATATATATATATATATATATATATAAATTACAAACAAATGTACTTTATGCAATGTACAAAGAAAAAAAGAATATGTAGTTAAAATGCACAAAATATTTAAAAAGGGAAGTATTTTTTGAAATTTGTTAAAACTGTTAAAATACACAAAATGTGCAAAATAATTTTTGTTTTAATTAAATATGACACATAGTTCAAATACACAATACATCCACTTAAAATACACAAAGTGTAGAAATAATTTGGTATAAAAATAAGAATATTTTACATTCAGCATAATACAATCTATAAAATGCATACAATATAAAATATGTAAAAGTAGTTGAAATGTACAAACTAAATCTGAAAAATCAAACCATACAAAACAATTTGAACATTTAAAAGTATTTTAAACAGTAAGTATTAAAATATTAAGAATACACCGAACAGATTTATGCTTTATAGTGCCTGACCAATCAGAGACAATGTCTGTTACTAAGCAACATCCATTTACAATGACCTTTCATGCTAACTGGCCTCTTTCCCACCAAGTATCCAGTGTCTCATTCTTCTTTCTTGTTGAAGGTTGGAAAAACAGGTGCGTATCTGCAGTTCCTGCGAATCCTGTTCCGTATGCTGATTCGCCTGCTGGAGGTGGATGTGTACGACGAAGAAGAGCTGGAGGAGGGTGAGACAGAGTTCTCCACATTACTTCACCTGATTCTCCTTCCCTTGACCTTTTTAATGACCTTCATTTGAAACCTCTAGATGTACAAGACAAATTGCAGGCTCCCCCTGCCAGTGGGCCGCAGTGGCCTGACGTGGAGGACATCCGCAAACTGCCCTTTGACCTCTACCCCTGTGACTCCAAGTTTAGATATGCGAGTCCAGTGTATGCTGACAGGATGCCAAAGACACTGAATGGTAGTAAACTGCTCTTTTAATCTTAGAATCTTAAACATTAGGGTTTGGCTGTTATTGAAAGCACTTTGTGACTCCTCCTTGTCTGTCAAAGGTGCTATATAAATACATTCTACAGTAACAATTTATTTTGATAGTCCACTTTAGACATACTACTAACAGTAGAAACTTTGCAAGTACATGTCAACTAGCAGTCATTAGTAGACTGTCTGCTTAACATCTTCTAACACTTTATTTTGATGATCAGATCTTATTGTACTAACCCTAAACCTACCCTAACAGCCTACTCTGAGAGTTAGTAGACATGTAGATGACGTAGTTACAGAGTTACGTATAGTTAGTAGAATATCAAATAAGGACTATCAAGATAAAGAGGTTAACCAATTTTTATTCTTTTTATCACGGTGTGCCTCATGAAAATAGAGGTTATGCTTATGTGCTGTTTTGCATCCTCTCTTGAAACACAGGGGTTAAAACAGAACGACTGGAGGTCGAAGAAGAGCTGCCGAAGAGAAACACAGTGTCTGTCAGACTCAGCCTGTTTGCGGCCCACAATGCATTTCACCACTGTGAGCAGTGCCACCATTACAGCGAGCCTGCTCCTTCCGCTCAGGTGAGGAACATATGTGATACATTAACACTTACCGACATCATTTCGAAACCCTTCAATCATATGTAATAGCATGTCTACACAGGTGTATGGGTGCTTTAAGATGTTCTGTGTGTGATTCTAGCTGTCCGAATGCACCTTCCACGCCTTCACCTTCTGCTCATCCATGCTGGGAGAGGAAGTCCAGCTGCACTTTATCATTCCTAAAGCCAAAGAGCCTCATTTTGTGTTCAGCCAGCAGGGCAGTCATCTAGAGAGCATGCGGCTCCCGCTGATCTCAGACAAGGTGAGAGACACAAGCACTAAATGACTTCACTGAACTTTTTTTTAATTGTTTGGTCTCTTTACCCAAAAATGAAAAGTCTGTCAGTATTTACTCACCCTCATGTTGCGTGTGTACTGTTTCGCCTGTTAAAATATAAAAAGAGCATGTCTGTGGTGACTGCTAGTTGACTAAGATACTTACTGTGTAAAATGGACTATGAAGTGTTGTTTACCGAGCAGCAAATCAGCATATTAGAAGGATTCCTGAAGCGTCATTATGAAGGATACGCCACACTTTAAAAATGAAAACAATCTTTGAAAAAACTACCCACAGGAGCACCTGGATGCCCGAGCAATGCAAAAAGTCCTGTTGTTTGCTGAGTCACTGCTCATGTTTTCTGGTCTTATTGCACAAGTTGTCTTAAAGTGAGCGTGTTGCTGTGTTTGCTGACTCAGGACTCCAGCATGCTGAAAAGTCCCATCTTTACACCCACCACGGGCCGTCAGGAGCACGGCCTGCTCAACATCTACCACGCCATGGAGGGGGCCGAGCACCTGCACATTTTGGTGGTCAAGCAACACGAAATGCCTCTCTACAGGAAATACTGGCCCAACCACATCCTGCTGGTGCTGCCCGCCATGTTCAACAACTCTGGAGTGGGTGAGTAATGATGAAGAAGATAAAACTCGGCGCTAATCTAATGGTGTTTATGAGAGCTCTTCAGCTGTTACAGTAGGTTGTAAGATTATTACAAAAAGAATTTACTTTTAGCCATTTATAGTACTATATACATATAAACACTAAAATTGTAGTGATTAATTAAAATGATGAAATGTTCGTTTTAGTGCTTTATTTAATTTATTTTGATAAAATGGTGTACTATTTTAATAATGCACATTTGTTTGATATCAGCCACTGCATGACAGTAATTGTTGACTTTCCTGTTTTTTATTGCATCCTTTATTAACAGTTACACTTATCAAGTGCTTATTAGCATGCATCTTACTAGAACATTAGCCATGTAGTAATAGTAATTAAGCATATATTAATGCCTTATTTTACATGACCATATTTTACACCCCCAATACCTAAACTCAACAACTACTGCACTATTAATAAGCAGCAAATTAAGAATTTATTGAGGGAAAAGTTGTAGTTAATAGTTATCAAGTGTTACCTATTCAACAGCAATGCAAGTTAATATATAGATGCATCCTGATGTCGGTAATAAGCTTCCGTGCTTTCTCTTGTTGTGGCTGATTGTATTGACGTGGCGTTTCAGGAGCGGCTCGATTCATGATCAAGGAACTGTCCTACCACAACCTGGAGCTGGAGAGGAACAGGCAAGAGGAGCAGGGCATCAAACGACAGGACGTCTGGCCCTTCATCGTTATGATGGACGACTCCTGCGTCCTGTGGAATGCCCATCAGCCTGGACCCGAGGGAAACAGGTGTGTAACAATGACTGCATCCCTTTACAGATCTGTTGGAACATCTTACATCATCTAATGTCTGTCTCCCAGTGAGGCCATAAACGTGTCTCTGAAGAGCGTCCTGCAGCACATGGAGGCCACTCCGAAGGTCTCTCTGTATGCCATGTGCGGCCTGCGTAAATGGAGCAGCGGCTTGTCTTCTCAAGCTCCCACGAGCCCTTTCTCTCGCTGTCACCTTCACGACCTCATCATGCTGAACGTCGACCTGACCCAGAACGTCCAGTATGACCTCAACCGGTGAGGGTTTGCACTTTGAGAGGGAAGGTCATGTAGTTTTTTTTTACGAATGATGCACCAGTAGAGTCTAATGTTATAAACATGTGTAGGTTCACATGTGAAGAGGTGGATTTTAACCTGAGGGCCAACAGCAGCGGCCTCCTGCTCTGTCGCTTCAATCACTTCAGCATCATGAAGAAACACATCCCCATCGGAGGACATCAAGACTTCCTCATCAAGCCCAAACTCATGGTGAGCTTTGTAATGTCCCTTCAAACTCTTCAAATACAAGCTTGTTAGCGGAGTTAATGGTAACTGCAGTGATATCATACATTCACTAGTGGGCGCCAGTACCTGTCATTTTAATCATTTCAAGCAACTTAAATGAAACTGAACTTTACATAATTCCCATTCACTATAAACGATTATTTGCGATTAATTGCATCCAAAATAAAAGTTCTTGATTACATCATAGATGTGTGTTTGATGCGTATATTTATTATGCATATGTCATTCCACACATGCATTATACTATATTATATTATATTACATCACATTTGCGGGACTGTAAAAGTATTTTTACAGTTTGTGAAGAACAAGTGTATTTGTGTGAGACTAACCCTCTCCGTGCATCTCTTTTGTGCCGCAGAGGATGGAGACCCCGGTGCGTGTGTGTGCGTCTCAGTTCGTGTGCGCTCCGGACAGTGAACACACACTGCTGTCTGCCCCGGCTCAGTTCCTGCTGGAGAAGTTTCTGCAGTCCTGTAGCCACCGTCTCTTTCCTCTGGCCCTCTGTAACAGCGCTAACCCTGTGCTCTCCATTGACAGCTACCTCAACCTTGGCCCACAGGTAAAAACTCACTCACCTTATATCACTCCAAACCTGAGTGAAGAAGTAACTTGAGACACAGCATTGATTGTTTATATTCTGCATAAGTCATTGAATCTGTTCTTTGTGTGACAGATTCAGACGTGTTACATGAGCTCCCGCCCACACTCGGTGAATGTGGATCATCAAGGGGTGATGTTCAGTGGGCTGCTGCTCTACTTGTGTGACTCCTTTGTCGTTTCAAGCCTCCTGAAGAAATTCAACTTCCTCAAAGGTGAGATCTTGTGAAAAAATAGCATATTTATATTTTAAAAAGAAAAAATCCAAAATGCACTCCACTAGTGGTGTCAAATGATGAATGGCATCCAGCACAAAACCTTTCATAACTATAAACTTAATCGACGCAAATTCTACCTTTAAAATGGTCAGGACATGGCATAATCTTAAGGGTCCCACTCCACATAGATATTAAATATAAAAGTTCATCAGAGTCATCAGAACAGTATTAGCACCTCGTAAGCACATTGTGGTCCTATAAGCAGATGTAAATCATCATCATTTCTGTGGCTGGTCTCGCAGGTGCCACGCTGTGCGTGATCTGTCAGGACCGGAGCTCTTTGCGTCAGACTATTGTGCGTCTGGAGCTGGAGGATGAGTGGCAGTTTCGTCTGCGGGATGAGTTTCAGACGGCCAACTGCAGCGAGGACCGCCCCCTCTACTTCCTCACCGGCCGCCATATCTGATCTCTTCAGCACACAGAGAAAAGATGTTCTCCAGCTTCATTTCCAACTCTCAGACACTTGGGAAGAGTCTCTGGTTCTGAAGAGAATAAGACTTGAGATTCTCGTCTGTTCAGCACTACCTGAGACGGCGTTTGAGGATAGATACTTTGAAGAAATTACAGATACTGTGCCGGATACAGATTTTGTGTTTCCCTTTTTTTAACAATTTGGAAAAACTTTGCCTGTCGTGCAAGGACACTGAAGGAAACGACCTTCTCCAAATGATCTCAGGGTTTGTGTCACGAGACAAAAGGACTTACTACTGCTATTCTTTCTTCTTGTCTGCTTTATGTACTGCTCATCATTAATGATGCCCACCAAAGACTTGGAAACTCGTCAATGATGATGAGTTGACGCTTTAAAAATGTTTAGTTCTGGGAGCATTTCATTGGGTAATCCATGTCATCAAGGTGAAAAGACAAAGAATGTTTTATAATCTTTTATAATCTTGCCAAAAGATATTACCTGACATGATCCAAAAAAAAAAAAACATTCCTTGCTCCTCAGAGCTGTCAGTCACTCGAGTTTGGGCATTGCGCCTCACCCACAAAATTTCAAAGTCCAATTACTAATGTCAGCATATGTTAAAGGAAGCCATATATGATCGCCTCGATTCTAGCCTGAATCAGACGATGTGTGCCAATCTTCTTTATGACTGTAAATGCTAGTTGGTGCATATCTCAAGTGTTAACCACAGAGTTAAAAGGTCATGTTGTTCCAAGCTAACATTACTCAATCATCAGTGAAACATTCCCTTTACACTGTAATTGCCTTACCTAACTTTGATGATGATGACATAATCCCACATCCACTCCAGAAGAGACCATTCATATCAGTGAAACCGGGAAGACAATGACCATTTTATAATGATATCTACCTAGCTAGCTAGTTAGCTCACACGCTATGTATGCGAAGATGAATGTTACGGATTGGTGTTTAGGACCTTTTGGATGTTAAAAGAAAAAGCTTTGTTTACATTTTAAGAAATGCCGATATTAATATATATATATGACAGACTTTTTGTCACTTTGGATTCTGGCTAGTTTTACCGAAGAGTCACTCTGAGCCGTATGTGTCACGGATCAGATGCGTCCTTTTATTTTTCCACGGCACAAAGAATCTACCTAGGACCCATTAGTTTCTGTTTCGGGTGTTTTTATTTAAAATTAGAAAACTGGATCCCTTTTTTGAGGGGTTGTTTTATTTATTGAAAAAGCTTCTTGGACCGATAATCATTGAAATATCAGGAACGCTTTGCTAGGTCAAGTCCTTGAGTTTGTCACCAAAAGCTTTGCACACTTGAAACTATGTACAGATGATGTATTAAGAAATGAACTAATGTTAAGCCTAACAAATATATGGTTTGCATGATCATGAATCGACTGGAGTGTTTAGAATAAAATGCATCAGTTCCGGCAATGACCCTGATTGTAATGATGAAGAAAGCCGAGCACCCACTGGACAACCTTTCGAATGTGTCTCATTTGTAGATAATTTGATGTGCACATAAATTATGCAAATTGCTTCTCACAATCTTTGCATCTTTCCTGTCCGCTGTGAATTTTCTGAACATATGTAGCACCGAACCATTTGAAATCATCTACCTCAAGATTTACTGGCCGGCTTTGGTTTAGTAAACATTTGATTTCAGAAAAATGTTCTTATTGCTGTTGAGATGAATGAATGTAATAAAGTGTTATCAACAACCTCATCATGTTTATGTGAAACTTTCTGACGACAAAAATGTAGAAAGCTCAGCTGAACACCTCTCACCCTCAAATAATGACCCGTGCTTATTGCGTGCTTAAATCACATGACAAAATAGAATTCTAAATCAATTTCATTCCTTGAATTTGATTGGCTGAGCAGCGTTCTAATAATTATATCACAAACACTAATTAATTTAGGAATTGTACCAAAACTTACATACAAAGAGAACTTTTGATATATTTTTGCAATTGCAAGCAGCTTTCTGTCAACACGACGAATGTAATCCCTTGCTAAATCTGTATAGGATAATTTTATTAAGAATTATATTTTATGAACTGTGTGTATATTGTTTTTGAGCAGAAAAAAAGAAATGGCTGTCTGGTGAAATATCACGTGATATCATGGATTTTATTTCCTAACAATAATATAATCGCATCTTTCGTCTTTAGTCGGTGGTCCAAATCCAAACGAACAGTGTTGCCAACTTAGCGACTTTGTCGCTAGATTTAGCGACTTTTCAGACCCCTTTGGCGACATTTTTCCCCCAAAAAAAGCGACTAGCGACCAATCTAGCGACTTCTTGGACAAACCTTAGCGAGTCTCTGGTAGTGCCGCGCACGCGCGAGTTCTTGTTTTCACAGCG
>JAUCMU010000042.1:2489915-2501015 GCA_032275025.1 Enteromius treurensis | reverse complement strand
GGTGCATTTCAGTCACTATTTCATATTCATTCCGTTTTTCTGACAACAGAAACCATTAAACACATCAGTGAAAACAGAGACATATTGAGAATTTTGGTGCATTAAATTACATTATGCGACTACAGAGAAGCAAGATAATATGACGCACTGACGTAATGAACATGCAAATTGTCGTATGACGTCATCTAGCGACATCTAGTGACTTTTCAAGCTGGTTTACACTACTTTTCATTGAAGAAAGTTGGCAACACTGCAAACGAAGCACATTCACGCTGGTCAGTCGTGCGCATTTGTGCGTTTAATGTTTAATAAACGTTATCCGATACAAAAACTGCATGGAAATGTTTCACTTTATTAACTCTTAACTTGATTATTAGCGAGCATATTACTAGAAAATTGGCCATTTATTGGGACTGATTATACACATAATGCCTTATTGTACATTACCTTATTCTACATCCATATCGTAATGAGGAGTTTACTGGGGGAAAAGTCAGCTCGTGTTCCCTGAAGTGTTATCTTGTTTATTGAGGAATAAACAAAAACTTCCTTATTGTTTCATCTATTAATGCTAAGCTGTTTCTGTAACGTTCATGTGTTTCCTAAGCTTATTTGCTGAGTCAATCATCAACCTATAATGAACCTTGTACGCAGTCATCTCTGTGCTCAGTATTGTAGGACACTGTATAAAATCACACCAGAGTTCAACCCAAGAGAACTGGTGAACTTTAACCCTGTTAAAGCAGTGGGACACATTATCGTTTCACTCGGGTTGTCAAGATATCCTCAGGATGAATGCCAAAGGTAAAAGCCTGTGGGTGGTTTTATGTGTGTTTCGAGTGAAGCGCTCGGGTGAAGTGTAAACCACAGAGTCCAAAATAAATCTGGCAGGAGGTGTTTTGATGCGTTGCTACATCCTATTATAGTCAGAATGCCCTACTTACATGCCCAAACAAATTCTCAGTTTCCTCACTCAGGTAGATCTGAGATGCAGACATATATGTATTTAAATACATATATGCTCTGGTAGAAGCAGACACACTGGCTAACAATACAATGCTAAAGAAATATGCAGCAAATGTATCCTGCAAAAGCAAAAATAATTGAAGATAATAGTTCATTACAAAAACGTATAAATGACTTTACCATGCTAAAGTAATGGCATCAGACTTTGATTTATTGTTGTATATAAAGACTCTGAGGTTAACATATATTTTGATAGTGTCAATGAACTGATGGTTTTTTTTTCAGACTAGTGGAAGGAACTTTAAAGTTTTATTCTAATCTACTGCGTTTTCTGAAGTTTTTTACAGAGTATTTTCAGATTTACAGTGGCAAAACGTTCCTCAATCACCTCTGAAATAACCTAAATATTTAAAGAAAAGAAAATGTATAGGATTTTAAACCTATATCCAATGTTACGATTTCTTTTCTGGAAATGTATGCAAATTCTAGCACATTTAGATATTTTATAATGTCTTATTTGCATATTTAAGCCATTTATAAAAGGTTTTTCCATTCTTGAGGGCCTAAACATGCTCAAAATCTAAAAAATCTCAAATCTGCCAAAAGCGGTGAGAATTTATGTCTGAAATACACAAAATGCTGGAAGGGCAAACATATTGTAGTTGAACTAATTTTATTGCTTGGGCTTAGTTGATAAGACATAAAATATTAAGTCTACACAAATTTATTTTAATAACATTAAATGAATGGTTATTTTCAAATGCAGTCAATATTCAGACTGTTAAATGTTGGCTAAACTAATAAAAGTGAAAGGGACAGACGTGGGCAGATCCAAATGCAAGCTTTTATTATTATCCATGGTCATACAGGCAGAGGTGATCACAACGGCAAACAGGGCAATGGAGAAGAGGCAGAATCGAGGTTGGTTACAAGGTCGTAGGTGACCTCCGTGGTGGGTACAGGGCAAGATGAACGTTCAAGGGTGGTTACTGTGGCCGTGACAGGGTATGACGAGAGTTCGGGAATGGCCTCCGTGGCCTCAACAGGGCTAGACGATAGTCCGATGACAGCCTTCATGGCCTGAGCAGGGTTGGTTGTCAACTCGGAAGCTTCAATAGCGGTGGCAGGGCAGGACAAGAGACTACTGGTAGTTCTTATGATTGAAACTGAGCTGGACGGAAATCTTTCGACCTCCGTGGCCGTGTCAGAGCATGCTGTCGACTCAGTAGCTGATAGAGCAGTGGTAAGGCAAGGTGAGGGTTGAATGGCGCCCCCTCTGGCTGGGACGGAACTGAGCGCTTCTAGTCGTGACTTGGTAACGGTATCCGCGGGGAAGTGGAGGGGCTCTCCTTCCCCGTGTTTCGGGAACTGGACTGGGGAACGGCTCTCCTGGCTGTGAGACTATATTTGGTCGTTCTAATCTAAAGGCCTTTGTGATGTTAAAATGTGAAGATCTTGAGGTTCCTGAAAGGGTGCATTCATGGCAGCATGATCAGTAGATGTCTCACTATGGGAATAGAAGTTACAAAGAAACTACAAAGATCCTACGTTCTATAAGAGTCCTGGGGACTCATTTTTAAAGCGTGCATACCCTCAGATTTGATCATAGAGTGTGCGTATACCTAAATCATATTTATAAAAATGGTCTCTAACGTGGAAAAGTGCTAAGTGCCTGAGGGGTCTGAGCAGACGTGCGCACTTTTTATTTTCAGAGCATTGTAGATTTTTGAAAATATGAGCTGATGAATTGGGACATTTCACATGTTAATGACATTAACACCTTTTTATTTGGGTGCAAGTTCTAGATCATTTGCGATTTCGCATCTGCAAGAGACATGTGCGCGTGATTTCTGTTCGTACGCTCATTCTGTGAATTGCATGTACGCATAATGGAGAAATGACCGTAAGATCAAATTTAGGAGGATTTCTGGGCAACATTTTATAAATGAGGCCTCTGGTCTGAACACATCTAAACGCCAATATTCAGTTATCATAGCGCCACCTGCTGGCAACAGGAAATGACTTGTTATACACAAATTTAAACATGCAATGTCCAATATGCACCCAACTTCAAATGTTTAGTAAGAGTCCTAGCCTTAAGACATCTATATTCAGTTGTGCTCATAGCGCCATCTGTTCAAATTACATAGGGCATAATTAAATCATTGCCACATCATTCATTACAAAGAAACGCTGTATGATTTAATTCCATTATTTATTTAGGACCACAAATGCACTTATAATCCATACAAGTACATGTGCATATATTTATTCTACATAGACATAGATCTTGTATTAAAATCTTATTGCTGCACATGTTAATACACAATCCTTTTATAAATCTATAAAAGGAAAGAGGTCTTTTTGGAGAAATATGTCCGTTGTGCTACAGGTTATGTCACGCATGTCGGTATAGTTACTCAAGACACTTAAAACAGTGACACATGCTACTCAGAAACAGGATGGACGGGAAGCAGAAAGAAAAGCGTTTGGAGCAGATAGACAGTTAGAAGCGTGATATGAGGCAGCACCATCATAAAAACAGACAGAAGTCAATATATACAACGCATGGCTGGGCGGCTTAACTAACGTCTAGTTCTGGACATTATATCATTCCTTCATGAAACTACCGACGTGCATTTCTGTTACATGGTTTATAAAGAGCTTCCTCATAAACATACATCATTCATTTGGGGTTGAACTATTCCTATCATTCTCATATAACTATTGACCGCTCCTGTTTTCATTTTTTACATCATTTAAGGAGCTGTGGGTAGGATTTCAGTGGCGCCATCATATAAAAAGCTATTTGAGCCTGAAGTAAATTCAAAGCAAGCATATTTTAGTTTGGACAAACAGTAGCTCAAGTCATTTTCACATTCACAGAATCCTTAAAGCCACGTCCGTCCGGTTCAAGGAAACACACTTTACTTACAGGGCTACACAGGTTAAGTGCTTTCAACTAAAATTAGTGCAATTGTCACATTCCTAGTCAAAAAAGAAAGATTAAGTTACAATGTTAAACTATGTTAATAGAACAGCAATGAATGAGAAAAAAAGTGCAAGCGGTACATTCTTATGAAACATAAAGACTGTGATATGATACAATCTTTTCTGGCCCTATAAACACAAGCTAACAGGAAACACAAAGAGGGGTTAGTCCCTGAGGGCCACAAAACTACAGACATTTAGGATACTTAAAGATCAAGTTCATGAAGGATTGGAAATGTTCTCTCTGTGAACACATGATGAGTCCATATGCGCTTTACACACTGATAGTGTAAAGACTAAATCTTAGGGACTGGTTTTGTCTACTTTGATTTTAGGTAAAGTCTGTGCAACAAAGTTTCAGACTTGCACAAAACAATATTCTGGGCTCCAACCGTTTCCACAGTAGTGCAATTTGATGAAATCTCAATCAAACAAGTTCAGGTGTTTTGCATTCAGAAAACTGACTTTTTGGGGCATTGTTTCCATGACAATTAACCCTTACACTGTGTTAAAATTCCTCATTTTACATAGCTTCTCATTATGCAATGTCATCATAAAAATATTTTAATTAATCTTTTTATCGCTTGATTACTTTCAATTAGCATCGGTTTTAGATTTCTTTTTGGAACTGGTTGTTCGTCAGATTATGCACCTCCAGATTTTGAGTGAAAAAAGTTTATTCTCCCTCAAAAAAATGAATGATGCCTCTCAGAAAACAATTTTTTGTTAAAAAGACTAAATCCAATATTTGGCAGCCACACAGCATAACAAGAGAATTGCAAGCTACGTTTTGCAGAAGGGTAATGATGTGGGGAGATAAAAACCTAAAAGCACAAAAAATAATCAAAATGTTTTAGGAAGTTGTTACACCCTCTGCACACAAAGTCCAGTGTGATAAAACGATAGGAACACAAATTCTCATCTTCTCAATAGTTCTAAAGATGCGTATTAATGTGTATAAGACTATCTTTCTTTCTATGATTCTGTCTTACAGGTCATAGGATTATTTTCTTCTTCTTTACATTGATCAATTTGTTTGAAGCTTTATTTGAGGTATTACTTGTGCGCAATGCATATTTCTGATTAATAAGCCTAAAATGCATCACTTTTAATGAGGATGGTGTAGTATTAGCCTCAAAATATTTAAAGTGTACCTAAAGTATTTTTGCAATAGTTTCACTTTAGCACAATCTAATATACTAAGTGTGTCTTTAATTGGAGTGCTTCTGAACAATTAAAGTGCATTAAGTATGAAATTAGTTTCAGACTCTTAGTATACTAAACTGGTATGCTGAAAGTACAATTGCATGGCATTTTATTAAGTACATAAATATGAAAATGTATTTGTAATATACTGAGCATGAAATAAATATACGTTTAAGTATATTTATTTTTCACTAGGGCCTAATCCTACCCATCACGTAACATCCCTCGTGAAAAATAAATATATGTAAATGTATTGGAATTACATTTATTTCATGCTCAGTATATTACAAATACATTTTCATATTTATGCACTTAATAAAATGCCATGGAATTGTGCTTTTAGTATATTAGTATTTAGGCTTATTAATAAGAAATGTTGAATGAAAAATGTTATATTAGTATGTCTCGAGTTACCTGTCAGTAAATATGCTAATAGATTTGAACTACACTTAGTATGAAATAAATATATATTACTTTTTTACTAGGAATTACAGCCCCAAATCCATTTTTGGGTATCCAGATACCAGAGGCATATATTAATTCACACTTTCATGAGATCGGGTTGGAAATGAATTAATGGTGATTTAATAACACAGTATATGCAAAAAGGATGAAGGACGATCTGTTAATTGTCATGAGAATAATGTCACAATAAAAAAATCTATATCAATTTCTTTATGCAAACAAAACTCTACATTTCCTCTTGATATAGTTGTGAACCTGGATATTTCTGTGTGACATTGTCCCAACAGGTTTCAATAGGCTGTTTTTACACCTAATGAGTGATTTAATCCAGGTGGATTTTTTTTTTATATCATATTTAAAAATAGAGTCATACACAGACATGCAATTAAGAAAAAAATAAGTGCATTGATGGATGGACGGATGGAACATGTGCGAGAAATTCTACGAAGAATTCCTGTTCCATGAATTCTATGAAAAGAGATGTAAATAAAGAGATGAACAGACTACAAAAAGAAAAACAATCCTGGCCCTCGAGTGAACCTGTGCCCTTCGTTTTGGAAATGTA
This sequence comes from Enteromius treurensis, assembly GCA_032275025.1. Classification (NCBI taxonomy): domain Eukaryota; kingdom Metazoa; phylum Chordata; class Actinopteri; order Cypriniformes; family Cyprinidae; genus Enteromius; species Enteromius treurensis. Next base: position 2,494,822 of record JAUCMU010000042.1, on the reverse strand, counting down.
TACGGCTTTTTTTGCTCATGGCTGTAGAGAGAATGGAAAGAGAAGGTCAGTAGAGATCACCCAGACTGCTGCCGTCCTCAAACACGGCACTTGTGAACTGGCGAAAGACTCGGTCCATGTAGGTGCTCTGCCGTGGCCACAGACCCTCCAGGAAGCCAATATGGCCACCGTGACAGGTGATGAGCAGGGCCACATTAGGGTTCTGCTTCACCGCCTCCACCGGAATAGCTGGAGATAAAAGAGTGCGTTGGCTCAACATGGATGGGATAAAGTCAGGACCTATGGCAGTCTATGAAGAGTCTGATAGCTCTCAGATTTCATCATAATTTGTGTTCCAGGTCTTACAGGTTTGTGACTGAATTTTCATTTTGGGGTGAGCTAACATTTTCTTAAAAATAAGGAAACAATAAGCTGTGATCTCTGACTCAACCCTAATAAATCTGGCTCACCATGATTGGGGGAAAAGACATCATCCGCTGCGTTGAGGCACAGCATTGGCACCTGCACAGACTTGATCTTGTGAATAGGGCTCGCGTCTAGATAGTAGTCGTCGTTGGATGGGTAACCGAACATGATGGATGTGAAACGTTCATCAAACTCTCGGATTGTTTTAGCCTGTGGAAAACAAGCAATAGTACTATTAAGACATTAATATATCACAGTATGTGGCAAATGTAAGACAAAAAGTCAGAACTCACCTTCATCACATGGTCTATGTCATACTTTTTTTCAAGAATGGTTCTGTGACTGCAAAAAGATAATAGGACAATGTCAGGTTTTGGTGGTTTGAGGTCATCTATTTATAAGCTACCATAATTTACACAAAGATGAGTTTATTTCCTAATTAGATTTGGAGAGATGTCATGCTGTCAGACTCACACCTTGTTGTTATTGTGATTATTGGACTCTTAATGTGTTGTTTCACTGATGAGACAGTGAGACAATGCTACCTTTCTCCAAATCTGTTTCTAAGAACAAACAGACTCATTGTTATTTCTGATGGTCTGAGGAAGATTATGTTTTAAGCATATTTTCATTTTTGGGTGAACTAATCCTTTAAGCACATTATTCCAATACTGCAACCCTACACAGGACTGGCAGTTTGGAAAACGGATGGATGGATATTATTCAAATAAGGCATGAAAACCCTTTTTAAGGTCATTTAGATTTGGTAATGTTTTACCAAATATAGGTAAATATACACACATGATGGGATATTCAAAATAAAATAATATAGCATCTTCTATTTTATGCTGTGCAATATAAACCGTACTGCATATTATTTTGTTTTTAAAAAGAACAGTATATGAAAGGGTTCAAATGTTATCACATTGCAAATTCTGCAAGACTTAAGTTATTTTGTACTTCGGTTAATGTAAAAATGTGTTTAGCTGCCCAATCGCACACTAAAAATGAAAGAGAAGTACAATTTGTGGACCATATTAGGAGGTTACATAAGCAGGTTACAGTCTATAACATGTAAAAGGTTACTGTTATTATGTGCATACTGTGCACAGCATACTGTATACTACAGAAATAGTAAGAATAGTGCACTAGTGTTGTATTTCAGGCAGCTGTTCAGTAGCAACATGATACATATCAAACACAACATTTAAATGTTGCTTGTATAGAGTTAATTAAAGCAGAATAAGCCCCATATGTGCAAAGTTGAATTTTAACGTCCTGTTCTGAAACTCTGTGTACGTAATACATTTCGTCTAATCTTATTTGGCAACACTCAAAAAGAGATCAGACCCTAAAAGGGAGGCAGTGGAGGACAATGTCCTCAGCGTACCGGACTACACACACACACACATTAAGCTGGGTTTACCCCCCTCTGAACCCACTGACCGATCCACGGATGCCTGCAGGCAGCTGGTGAGGTAGGAGTTGAAGAGGAAGCGGTCCAGGGGTTTTTCCAGCGAAGCCGTGCACTCAAACACATCCCAGCCTGCAGAGAACACCACAACTCCCTTCAGATGCACCTCTGAACCCTTCCGACCCAGATAGTTTGCCAGCATCATCCTGCAGGAAGTCAAGATGTCAGATTTACTACAGCAGCCACACCATCTAACGTCTAACATACCCAAGAACACACACACACATACAGTGGTGGCCAAACTGATTAAAACACTATTATTTTCACTAGCTAAAAATAGATTTAAGTCAGTCATTTCTATCGTTTGCCGTAGCGTGAAATATACGTTTATATTTCCAAACATTAATTTTGCCATTAATTGTTTTAATCCAGTGAGATGCTTGTCTAATAACAGCCAGTGCTCCAGAGATAACTGATCCAGAAGAGTACTGTACTGCAGTACAGTTAAAGGTTTTAGGCACTCGAGTAAAAATGCTGTAAAATGAGGATGCTGAATATATATTTACACACTACAGCAAAAGATAGAAATAACTGACTTAAATCCATTTTTAAGCTGTTGGAGTTCTAGTGCTCTGCTCTCTTCACCCACCGCTGTATACAGTATATGCACCGTTGCTAGTTTTTTGTGCGTAAGCCGTGTGAAGCTGACCCTTTTCTTTCCGTAAGACGGAGCGGATTAGAGCGCTGTGCTGCAGACTCAGCTTTTACTCACAACCAGGTATAAAATTAGGGGGCGAAATGAATCTGCGAGGACCTGGGAAATGAAATGTCATCTGCATCACATGACAGGGAAATAAATGCATGAATCGGGGACACTTTATAATACAAGTCAGGAATGAACATTATTATATAATGCTTTTTATGGAAGCAGCAATGCATTGTTTTTTTTGCCTTTTTGCACATTTGTACTAGATGATGTATTAACGGAGTACAGTGTGTGTGGTGGGTGAAACTGCAGTGGTCATTCACGTAGATACAGGCTTCATATTTCAATAACAACTGTATTCATCATTGAGAGAATAACAATAATAAATGTTTCTTGATTAAAAACATTAAAATGATTCAAGGTTCATGTGACACTGAAGATAGGAGTAATGATGTCATATGTGGAGCACAAACCAGTAGCATGGATATATTTGTAGCAATAGCCAACAATACACTGTATGGTTCTTCTTTTATGACAAAAATCATTAGTATATAAAGTAAAGATATTTTGTACATTTCCTACCTTAAATATATCAAAACTTAATTTCTGAGTAGTGATATGCAATGCTAAGCATTTCATTTGGACAACTTAAAAGAGGATTTTCTCATATCTGGCTTTATAATATCTACATAAATCTCAAAGATTTCACAAAATTGACCCTTGGGACTGGTTTTGTGGTCCAGGGTCACACATTGTATTCATTTTCAACTGCAAAACACTTATTTTAAATTTGACAATAGCACTGTATTTTGTAAGAAATAAACGCAGCCTTGGTGAGCAGAAGACACCCTAAACTTTTGAATGGTGGAGTATTTCACACAGGCAACTGCATGCTGACTCTGTATTTAATTAAAGGCTCTGTACAGTTCTGATAAGTGGAAAAAACACAGCACTTGTGATCATAGCAGCTGAATTCCCATTTAAGGCAAGGATAATACCCTGTGTGTGTGAGAGAGTGTGTGTTAAACTCACCCGCCCATTGAAACCCCAGCCGCCATGAGCGGAGCTCTGTCGATGGTCCGCTGGACATGTTCAATGACCACCTCCAGATCCTCTGTGTTCGCTGCACAATACGTCCTAGGTGTCTGCAGCACAGCGAGCAGAGGACATAAGAGAAGCACAAACGCATCAGCAAAGGTTTTTATGAACACATTTCTACTTCTACTTCTACCTCAAACATTTTATTTCTAGCTTTCTGACCCGAGTATCACTGCATGGATTTTAAGCCTCTTCTGTTAAAAACATTACCATCTGAATTCCAAGTTCACGAGTCAGAGGAAAGGATTTATCGACAGGCTCTTGTATACAAAGCTTGTTTGCACAACAAATATTACATAACTTTCATTATGAATAATTCAAGCTCCGTGCATGTGCCACAGCGTAATGTTACAACATTCTGGTTTAAGTGACTGAACAAAACAGAGATAAAAGGTTATCCTTACCAGTAACTTTTCACCCGACACTCCTCTGTTATTGAACACCACACATCTGAAGAACACAAGACAAAAGTTTTTGTAGTTGAATGCTTGATTCTGATTGGTTGACATGTTCCAAAAGCATTCATTCATTCATTCATATAAAGTAACGTACGTTCAGTTTCGCTGACTACATTACAGTTTTACATCACAACAACATACTTATACTGACAAGTCTGGAGAAAAAAAAAAAACAGAAATAGTCTATATTTCTTAACAAGGTCTTTAATGGTTTAAGGAAGCGTGATACTCATTTGTAAGTTGCTTTGGATAATAAAGTGATCTGCTAAATAAAAGCGTTTCTCTTGAGTTGTTAACATTTTCAATGCGGATCTAGTCTAAGCGCTCTTGAGAGAAGAGCTGTTTGATGTCTCAAAGCGGATTTGTTTGTCTGTAGTGCTGTTGACCTCGAGTCCACCACAACATTTCCATCGGGTTAGATTGTTTGAAGGTCTGGTCATGTCGCCGGGTTTCTGTCCGAGCGTGCCCTGAGTCTCAATACCTCCCACAATAGTGGTTTTTACACATTGTGTAATTACTGACTATATCATAAATCATTGCATCAGTGAAAGAAAAGAGGTTTGTTCAAGTACAAATAACCGTGTCGTTACATTCTCTTAAAGGAGTCATACAAAGGCAATTTTCCACGAGCTGATATGATTCTTTAGGGTCTTAATGGAAAGTTTGTAATATAGTTTGTTTTAAAATTTCTCAGAGATAGTGTAAAAAACGCTTATTTTCTCCTGTCAAAAACAGCTCTTTAGAAACCACTCTGTTCTGTGTACTTCCCCTTTAAATCTTCACGAGCTCCGCTGACTCCGCCCCTCTTTTCCGAGGCGCTCTCGGA
>JAUCMU010000042.1:2462825-2479134 GCA_032275025.1 Enteromius treurensis | reverse complement strand
ATAAACTTTTCTTGCATTATCATAGTATGTTAGTTAAATTCATAAATAACTACAAATAACTAATGTTAGGGAACTCTATTAATGTCTGTTGCACATTTCTGAAAAGAAAAAAAAATAAATAAAAATATCGGCTGATATATCGCCATATCGGATTTTAAAACCAACAAATATTCGTATCGGTATCGGCCTTAAAAATCCTGTATCGGTCGGGCTCTAGTTCATATTAATGTCTTGGAGTGTGGTTAGGAGGTTTCCTTGTTCGCGTTTTCTTGTTTTCCCATAGAGAATGTCTATCTGGATTTCTGTTAACGACTTCGCCTGTTCTTGGACTCTGGTTTTCGCGTCACCCCTGGATACTGTTCGCTCCTCGATTGACTCCTGCTATGAACTCTGACCACTCTATTGCCTCGCCCCTGGCTGATTACAACCCTGTCTGTCTGTTCCCCGTGCTTGCCTAATAAATACAGCTTGCATTTGTATTCGCACGACTTCTCACCTCCATAAATCATAACAGAATGAACCGCCACAGAGAATTCAGCAGCTGTACGGACACACGTGAGTTAAAGGACTATTCAGCACCTCTCTGGCAGGACTATTCACTCGTTTCATTATTGCATTTGTGTTCATTGCGCGATCTAGAGGACTACGTAGAGAAATTCATTGCTCTCAGTCACCTCATGAGAGCAGAGGAGGACCTAACAATCACGGATCTAACGATCACCGCGTCACGAACTTCACTTCGAGCCCACAGCACAAAATGGCCGTCACACCGGGACCTGCGCACAAATGGCCACCACTCTTATGGTTTCCCTGACCTTGTGAGTACCGCATATGGAGACAATAGAGTGTGTAAGCCCAAGGGGCTGATAACGTGCATTACAGACCCGCAGGTGATGACTGTAAAAGCAGGGTCAATATAAAGACTGTTTTTAGGTCCACAGTTTATCCATCTAACCACTTAGCTCCCCCTAGCGATCTAATCTTGCACAGTACCAAATTTCTTGAGCCTGAATGCTCTCTAGCGCCCCCAAATGATCCAGTGTTACCTTGCATCAAGTTTCCTGAACTTGTTAGTGCTTTAGGGTCCTCTAGTGGTTTGATGCTGCCTAGCACAGAGTTTTCTGAGCCTGTTTGTCCCTTAGTGCCCCCTAGCTGTCCTGTATTGCCTGGTACCCAGTTTCTTGAACCTGTTTGTGCTTTAGTGTCCCCTAGTGGTCCGATGCTGTCTAGCACAGAGTTCCCTGAGGCTGTTTGCTCTTTAGCACCCCCTAGTAGTCTTATTTTGCCTAGTATCCAGTTTCCTGAGCCTGTTCGTGCCCTAGTGTCCCCTAGTGTTCTGATGCTGCCCCGCACAGAATCTCCCGAACTTGTTTGCCCATTAAAGCTCCCTAGTGGTCTAGTTTTGCCATGCACCCATTCTCCTGAGCCTGTTAGTGCCCCAGTGTCCCCTGGCGGTCTGATGCTGACCCGCACCCTCAGATGATTTAGTGTTGCCCGGTAGTGAGTCACTCAAGCATGCTAGTCCCATAGCACCCCTTAGTGCCTAGTTTATAATGACTCAATGGCCTAGGACCCAAATACATTGTAGATATGCTCACTGAATATAAACCTAACAGAGCACTCAGATCATTAGGATCGAATCAGTTAGAAATACCAAGGGTTCACACAAAACAAGGGGAATCCCTTTTATTTATTATGCTACCTGCAGTTGGAACCAGCTTCCAGAAGAGATCAAATGTTCTAAAACAGTAGTTAGGTTTAAATCTAGAATCAAAACTCAATTTTTAAATAATTTTTAAATCATTTTAATCAATCAAGGCATATGTGCCTTTTTATGTTGTGATCATAGTTTTTATGATTGTTCTACTTTCGTCTTTGTTTTATTATTGCTTTTATGATTATTCTACTCCTTTTATGTAAAGCACCTTGTTATACCACTGTGTATGAAATGTGCTATATAAATAAACTTGCCTTGCCTTGCCTTGCCTAGTGGCGTTGTTGGGCCTACTGCGCCTGGACCAAGTGCTCCCGGACTAATGGCATGAACCGATCGATTCTCTCCCTCATCTCGATGACGTGCTTCACAACGCTGCAATGGGCTGTCGCCTGCTGCTCCCAGGCTTCTCGGGCAATGTCGAGGAATCCATGGCTGGTATCCGAACAGCAATTCAAATGGGGTGAATCCAGTTGGGGGACCTCTCTGAAGAGAACATAAGGGAGAAGACGGTCCCAGTCCTTTCTGTCATCGGACGCCACCCGTCGCAACATATGTTTTAGCGTCTGGTTGAAACGCTCGACGAGGCTGTCAGTCTGGGGGTGGTAGACCGATGTTCTTATCTCTTTCACTTTCAGCAGCCGACAGAGGTCAGCCATTACCTCAGAGCCCCCTCCTGTGACCTGTTGGAAGACATCATTATAGACATTAGCACCACGAGAGGGGGACTCACCATGTCTCCCGCTGTCCGCCGTGAGAAGGCCTGGTCTGCGTTGGGCACCCTGCGACGGTTTCTGGGTCCTGCGGCGTGATGGTGGGGCCGGTTGTGTGGTTCTTGTCAGTGCCTCTTCAAACCTCAGCCAGTCGTGGCCCAGCAGTACAGGAACAGGTAAGTCTTGGAGAGACTTCCAATTTCCATTTTTTCCTTCCTTGACGAAAGGTGACTAGGTAAGTAGGCACTTGTCGTGTGTGTCCCCATGGACGCAGGTAACTGGTAGGGAACCACGTGAGACTGGCCGGGGTCCCAACATGTCGGGCCGTACTAGGGTGATCACACAAAGATGCTAAAGTTAGAGCAGACATCGGCTTCTTTGCAGCCTAGAGGGCAAAGGAATGAAAAACTGGCTACAGGAGCCAGTGAAGAGCCCGAGGCAGAGCCGGAGAGCCGAAGATCGATGGCGCCAACGAAGATCCAGAGGCCCGAGGCGGAACAGATGGCACCGGCGACCGATGCGGAGGCGTGGATTCGGAAGGCGGCAGCGGAACCAGAGCGACAGCGGACTGAGGCGAAGCCGGAGGGAGGGAGGAGCCTGACGGAGCTGGCAGGACGGAGGGACGAGGCGTAGCCGAAGGAGTGGAGTCCAGAGGCGATGGATGGTCGACGAGCGACCAAGGCGGAGCCGGAGGGACGATGGAGCCTGGTGAAGCTGATGTACTGACGGGACACGGTGGAGAGGAGGGAGCTAGGTGACGGCGAGACGTCGATGGGTCGGAGGGATGAGGCGGAGTCAGCGACTCTGAGGCTGGAGGCGGAGCTGAGGGATCGTCCAGCCATGACGCCGATGGCAGCTGACAGACCCGTGGCGAAGACTGCCCACTGGTGGTGGGCTGAGGGTGAGCAGCGGGGCTGGCTGCAGACAGCGGTGGCATAGGCGTAGAAGGGTGGGTGGGCGGGTTTTCATCCCCCACCCCAGGTACCGGGACAGATACAGGAGGGCGCCTCCTCGGCGCGGGAACTGGCGGAAGCTTGCGCGGGATCGGCACTGGAGGGCGTGCCCGTGGCGCAGGAATTGGAGGGATGCGGATCATTGAGTCTTTCGTGCCCGGCCCCAGATCGTTCAGCTCACCCTCAGCCGCGATGTGTTGGACGGAGCTCCTCTCCGCGCTTTCATCGTAATTGGCGCTCCCCACCGTGTCGAGCTCATCCTCCGGCTCTCGCACCTGGACTGCCGTCAACCTTTCAGGCTCCGTCGCGCTCCTCAGCTCTGTCGCTTCTCTCTGCGATGGCTCGTCGGTAGCGCCGGGCTCTGCTGTGGCGGCAGCGGTGGGCTCGGGGATCTGCTCCGCGTCGTGGGGAGATGGTGGGCTGGGCTCTGGGTCTGGAGTGGCACTGGCGAGCTCTTCTATTGGACAAACAGTGAAGGATGATTTGTTCCTCGCCAGTGTCCACTCCACGAAGGCGGCGAAGTCCGCTCGAGGACCATCTTCGGACAGCGGCGCTCTGTACTCAGGTCTCAGGCTCTGGTTGTAGAAGGTACAGAGCGCGCTGTCCGGAAAGCTGGTGAAACAGGCAATGTGTATAAATTGTCTGGTATGGTCCTCGAGCGATCTCTCCCCCTGCTCCAGCAGGAGGAGGAAATACTCAGGGTGAAACAGGGAATCCATGAGGGGAAGGAAAAAAATAAAAACTGACAAAAAACACGGAAAATAAAACGAATGATAGCACGCCGCTCACTGTTTCTTTTATGGTCGGATCATTCTGTCACGGTCCTGGTGCGGGAAGGTACGACTCAAATTCTTCATATAACAGTTCTTTTAATACTCACAAAGGTTACAGACAGGCAGGTAGGCAGGCAGGCAGAAGGGTTGACACACACAAACGTAACACATGTAATGATCCGACCACATGAACTAAACTGAAAGGAACTTATATAGGGCAGACAATGACGCTAATTAACAAAACACACCTGGACATAATCAACTAAGACAGAAACTGGGTCACAGAGAGCACATGGGGAAGACCAACAACAAACACAGTGCAGGGGCGTGACAGGTATTTTTATGTTTATTATTAATAAATAAAAATAGAAAAAAATAGAAAACATTAGTATTGAAAAATATTGCAAATATAAATGCTATTAAAAAAGCTCAAGGATTACTGTACCTTTAAAATAATAATAATAATAATTTGCATCATTATTATAATTATTATTATTTGTATTATTAATACATCTAAATATGAAAGTAATTAAGAAATATTACAATAGCCCTATAAAATAAAACATTGTGTATAAAAAACAATAACATTAATAATACAGCACAACTGTAAAATTACATTATATTTGTTTTATTTTCTTTAATTTAATTTGTCACATAGTTGAAGGATTTTGCTTAGTCTCTAGCTCAAACTGCTAGTATTTGGTCTTGATTTATCCCGTCTGGATCTGTACTCCCGGGACATTCTGTTTCCAAAACAGAAGCTCCAATTTCACACCTGACTACATGTCATTGAAGCTTGAAAGCGGTGTCAGAGAAGGACGACATCACACACGAGAGCACTCGGTGCATCCCAGCATGCATCACACCCTTTCCTCCTACGGGAACGCGCAGCTGCCGGGGCGGTCAAACTAAGACGCCCTTGACTTCAAACACTGTCCTTGACCGCTCCACACAAACACCAGGATCCGTAAGCAGATTTGCTCTCTCAGACGCATATTGAGACGGAGGAGACGGATTAGCTATCGATTCCAATCCACTTAATAGCAGTGCAGGTGACGAGTCGAACAGAGCGGAGGATGATACTGTTTTTGCGTGCGTGCATCTTCTCTGATCGCTGAGCAGAAACACACACAGGGGGCCGGTTTAGCCTCTAAACTGGTTTAGTAAGAGATGCACTGCAGCACTGAATCGCTTCAGCCCAATCAATAACTGATCTAGCATGTGATAAACGTTCACCACACAAAACACAGTTTCACCAGCATTGAGGTTTTTGGGGATTTTTGCAGCCAACAACGTTTAAATCCCAGATGCTTTAAAGCTGCAACGTAAGGGAAGGAGCAAGAGATTTGTTTCCTGTATTATGCTGGGGAAATGATGATATTTTTTACCATTGGAAGTAAAAGCATAAACAAAATTGGAAACATTACACTATTTTACTGTAAATACCACCTTTTAATTTATACTGTTAAAATTGTTAAATAAATACGTAAAAATAAATTAATTAGTTCATTAATTAAATAAAAATGTTTTTTTTTTTTTTGGAATACGATCAAATACATTAATCCAAAAGAATTATTAGGTATATTATAAAATATAATATAGGCTATGTTTTTTTATATATATTTTTTTTAATCTGTTCTAAAGGGTAAACCACAGAAAAATCAGGTAAGACCTTATATTTAACTCCAAATTAATAAAAAGAATGAAATTTTGCATAAAGACATTTATTTCTGAGACCATTATGATTTTTTTTGACAGTCAAGTAATTACTGTATATTTGTTTTTTATAGCATTAATTAAAAATATATATATATAATATATATATAAATAAATACAATATTTATTACCGGTATTTTGGTGTCTTAATTGTCATGAAAAAATATTTATTATTTGTATTAAAATAAACTACATATATAATATTTAAATGCAAATAATAACTATATGCAAAATAAATTTAAGTCTTATGAAATTATTTTTATTTATGTAGTGTTGGTCAATACGGCAGCTGTCTCACACTTTATTGGATTAATTTAAATTTTAAACTTTTATTAAGCTACTGTTATAGCTGAAGTCTAAAGAAAGTATGCATAATTTATCTTTTATAAACATACTATAGCCTTAATATACACACACTGAATTCATTGGTATAAATCCTAAAGTATGTTTTCTTTATATGAAACATAAACTATTTCCCCACTTGTGATTATAGGCTGGAATATGACCCTCCACACTTGCTCTCTCATCGGTGTATTGTTTCCCATAGCACGCAATCATCAGGAAAGCTGATATAAGCTGCACTCTCTCTCTTTGTCTCTTTATATTGCTGAGAACAGAAGTCCTCTGAACACAGAGCTACTCTCTCACTGCATCGGACAATCAATGAAATGAATGCTGAAAGAAGAAGCTCTCTGATCATCTACCAATGGCACTTTTATAGGTTAAAGAAGGCAAAACATATCCTCAAGAGAAGAAACGGTGGCAACAAATGAAGAAACCTGCTTTGATTCTGAATGCACTCACGGCCTGATATTTCGAAATGCTTGTTTCCTGCCTAACGCAAACCTGGTGCTGTGATCAACCGCTTCCTCTGAAACGAAGTCTTTGAAAGGGTTTGGTTTTGAAAGATCCCAGACTAATTATCAAGGATTAGCAATAACTGTGCATTCCTCTGAAAGCATTATTGGCTTTGTGAAGGGAAGCACACACTGTGACTGTGAGGGAAAAGCGCTCACTTTCTGTAGTTGACCCAGGGCTTGGCGGTCACGAAGGGTCTGAGCAGCGTTTGCACCCGGCTCTCCCAGCACCAGAACGTGGGGTAATACGTCTCTGAGACCACGGGGCATTTGTCCCTCAGGAACTGATGAAACTTCTTACCTCCAGCTATCAGTAAGGGTTTCTGCAAAACAAAGAACAGCGAAACTGGTGGTTATCTCAGAAAGCAAAACTAGAACCGTTAAAACATCTGTGAAATAGAAAAGTAGACAAACTATTCATTCCTTTACACCCCAGTTATTTATTCATTCATACATACATAAACTCATACATAAACCATACATTTTTTTGGGACACTCAAGCAATTACTGTATATTTGATGTTCATACCAATCATTAAAAAAAAAAAGAATTAATTTTTATGTATAGGTATTTTTGTGTCTTAATTGTCATGAAAATAATATTTATTTTTTGTATTAAAATAAACTGCATAAATAATATTTATATGCAAAAAATAGCTGAAATAGCTGTCTGAATAACTATACTTTATGAAAATAAAACTTAAACTTTTGTTTATTTGAACTTTAATCCTGAAATGGAAGAATTTAAACTACTTTTTTGTAAATGTGTAATAACAGTTATGATCATAATGAACAGTACATATTTAATAATTATATTATAATTCAATATCATAAACTATATAATAATAAATATAAGATAATATAATGATATAAATCAAAATATATTATATAGAATTAGAATCATTTATTAATAACTAAAAATATTCATTAATAATGCAATATTCATAATTCATAATCACTTTATATGATATTATAAATGTATTGATTGATTATATTAGACCTAAATTGATTTGCATGCAAATAAAAAAAAAAGTAGATCAAATTTCAAGAAAACAAACTTTTAAGCCCAAAGAATCTTCAGTATCTTAAGTCTCCAGTGACTTCACGAATATCCAATGAATAAGTTCTAACAGTAATTTTAGTAGTTTCCTTAATAATTTATAGTTATATGGGCAAGATTTATATTTCCGTGGGTGCTGTTTTATTAAATTATTGTTACAAATTGTTACAAAAAATAATCTTTAACTAGAAACAATCGTGTGGTAAAAATGATAACACTTAAAATGTATTTCCCTTCTTAAACTGTAAAAATTGGGAAATATGCTTTTATGGCACATGTGCACATGTTTCAAAACGCCGGAAAGACAGACCTGTTTTGACACACGAGCGCTTTAATGCATATTTCAAGACGCATTATGACATTAATATGTAGCACTGAGAAGAACGAGGATGACAGTGACGTAATACCGCCTCTTGCATTATGACATCATTAGCCGGCAGTGCTCGAGCACCGATCTGCGAGCACGAGCATCCGAATCACGCCATTCATTTGTACATGAACGTGAACTGACGGACAGACAGCCGCCTTACCTTGGCCACAGAGAGCAGGTAGTAGCAGGCATAAGCGGCGCTGAATCCGAGCACCACTGAGAGTCCCACCCCAGAGCCGAAGAGCCCCACTTTAACTTGGTTTTTGAGGTAATGTGAAAGGTCACTCGTAAATAAATTTAAATTAAGCTCCAGTGAGATCATTGCCCTATAAAGCCCACGGTTCCGGCCACTGAGACGCTCGAGCAGCCGCAGCTGGATGGAGGATGCGCGCGCGAGTGCAGAGGTGGACGGAGACAGGAGTTTGGAGACGGGAAGATGGGTGGCGCTCTGCGAGACGAGTCTGTGTGCCTCCCAGAGAAATGCAACCCGGCAGAACGGAAAACAGAAGGAAACGGAGGGGGCGGGGCTTGCGTTTCAGCGTTTCTTATTCGCTGTTTGATTGGATGGCGTCAATGTCCATTTAAAGCCACACAGATGTGAAGGGGCAGAAGAACAACATCTGCACATAACTAACGTTCATCGTTCAAGTGCTAGGAGGTTTTTTTAACTAGATAATAAAAAAATAGAGCAAGCTGTAGAGTCCTTTCTTGTTTTTCTTATTTGTATAATAAGTAAAAAGAAAAGGAATAGATAGAATAGGAAAATAGTATAGAGAAGCATGGAGAATAGAACAAATGGAATAAAAAATGCACATGAATTCAAAATTACAGAAATGATTTATTACGTTTATGTATATATTTTATCCAAAGCAACTAAATGAGGACAATAGAAGCAATCAAAATCAACTAGGCCTATAAGTGTGTGTGTGTGTGTGTATAAACACAGTTTTATGCAAAAGTTGCAGAATCTGTGAAAATGTGAAAAATGTTAACAAAATAAGAGAGATTATACAAAATGCCTGTTATTTTTTTGTTTAGTATGTCCTAAGTAAGATATTTACACAAAAGATGTTTACATATAGACAAAAAAAGTAGGAAAAAGTATAAGAATAGCCCCACTGTAAAGTTTGGGAACCCTTGGATCTTAATACTGTGTGTGGATGATCTACAACTGTTTTTTTATTTTGTGACGGTTAGCACTGTTCTTCAGAAAAATTCTCCAGCTCCAGCAGATTCTACAGTTTTCCAGCATCTTTTGCATATTTGAACCCTTTCCAGCAGTAACTTTATGATTTTGTGATCCATCTTTTCACACTGAGGGCCGACTAGGGACTATTGAAAAACTATAAAACGTTCACAGATGCTCCAGAAGGAAACAAGATGCATTAAGAGCATTAAGAGCATTAACAGCATGAATATGTTTTCTTATTTTGTTGAATTTTTTTTCCCCATATAGTACTGATTTTGGAAGCAACAGAAGATATTTTTATGTTTCCGAAATCTTCAAATTGAGAACGTTTTCACCCCCGGACTCGTAATGCATCTGAATATCTTACTAAGGACACACTAAACCAAAAACCAAAATATCAGGCATTTTGTATAATCTCTCTTATTTTGTTAACATTTTTCACATTTTCATGCCCAAACATTTGCATAAAACTGTATAGAAAACAAGTCAAAATGAATAAAAGAATAAAAAGAATAGAGAATGCTAATGTTGGAGTGTCTTTTTTTATAATAAATACAAAAAAAAAAAGATAAAGACACATTTTTATTCAAAGCGACTTAAGAGCAATAGTATAAGTCCTTACACAGGGTTTATATAATAAACAACTGCAGTTGTTTTTATCTTAACATTTTCCTTACATTTTCTCTTTTAATCCTTAATTACTTGTTTTAAGTTGACAATGTGTAATCCTGCTATTTTGTGTATTATGTACAATCATCCTTTAAATGGCAACTCTGTATTCTGACCTGCATTAATAAAATTTAAAACATTTAAGGTAAGAGTGGTCAAGGAATTAAAGGTTTTCCGAGTTTCGAATTGTCCTATGCTGCGGTCTTGGTCATGAATATTAATTAGGGTAACGTTACGTGAGTGGACACTCAAGGAAGGTTCCTAAGCAACGTCAGTCCAACCTAATTAATATTCACGCGTGCCTTCCCTTACGTGTACTCCAGTTTTTTTTTACCTTATGCCAGGACTATTATTGATTAGCATTAGCCCATACACTCATTTTAGTTGGTTATTTTAAGTTGGAAGGATTGTTATGTCATTAGCCAGCACGCATTTTTTGCTTTGTCTTCTTTAAACAGACTTAACATATGGCTTACCAAAAGCACTGGAAAGCAGAAATATAAAATACGATGGTCCCTTAATTAATAACAGCATAACTACGGCAGATCAATTAGAGTTTGCCTGCTAAGTTAATTCGTTTGGTTACCCTGCGTAACCCCGTTTTTAATGGAAATAGACCGAGAAGCTGCAGGATAGCGCCCTCTGCCGAAGACAGGATCGAACAGCAGTCGCTTTGATGCAGTTAAGTCAGTTGTCTTTCTTGTCTGTTGTATTTTATTAGGGGTTTTTTTTCCCCCTGCTGAAATGAAATTTCACATTGTGCAGTAACGTTTCTTGTTTCGAACTAGTCTGTATTTTCATTATAGAAATAGATAGGTAGAGAGGCTCAGTGTGGCTCATGGCGATGAAATGATGAAGCGTTTCATGTTCGACATTAAAAGAACTTAATAGTGCTTTTTTGTTTTATTATTATTATAACTATTATTATAACCTTTATTTTACAAGAAAAACAATCAAACCGAGATTTTAAAAAATGTGAAAGAGTCTAACAAATAACACCCATCCATAACAGAAAAGCTAATCAAAATCAGACAAAGCATTTGATAATAATAATAATATATATAATAAAATTAGTAAAAATAGTAATTAATAATTAATATATACAAAATTAATAATATAAAAATTATATATATATATATATATTAATAAATAATAACAATAATAAAAATGCATACGAAAACAAAACTCTAAATTACAGAAATTATTTTAATATTGATTTATTAGATTTTACATATTATATATATATAATCATATTTAAAAGAATAGAAAAGATGGTATTGAATAGAGAATGGTATTGTTATTAAATAATAAGATTAACAGATTAAAACATATATATATATATGTATATATATATATAACAAATAATTTTACAAGAATTAACTATTATTAAAAACAATCTCATTCTAGAATATTGTAAAAGGAATGTTTATTAACATGCATTGTTTTAAAGCTCCATCGCTAGAAAAAAAATTAAACATTTGTGTGTTTATATTCCTGCGGCTTGGGACGTTTTTGGGGGTTGTGTCTCAAAACCTAGTGAGCTGCCTATCTAGACAGCGTTAAATAGTGCGTTAAGTGGCGGGTTTAGAGTCAGAAGAACGTGCGTTATAATATCGCATGATTTTTTTTAACTTGGAAAGTTACAATCCTTACAAAAAATTGGCGGATCGCGTCACTAGTGAAGTCCAGCTAGAAGTGTCGCTAGGTTTTGAGACGCGGCCGTCGCGCGGAGCTCAGGCAGGAGTCTTCGCTGTTCTCTTCCCTGACTGAGATTTCTAGGGAGGAGCTGGGACTCTCCGGGAGATCAAGAGACTTTGGCAGAAGACAACAGCAGGTAGAAAGCTTCTGCACTTATTAAAAGTGTTTGAGCTGTATTTTTATGTACTTCTTCATAGAGCGAGAGAGTTTATTGCGCGGTTAGAGAGTGATGTGTTAGCATCAGGCTAGCTGTTATCCGTCTACCCCTGCCTGCATCATCATCATCGTGTGTGTGTGTGTGTGTGTGTGTGTGTGGTTTAAAGGTTGCAGTCTCGATGCAGTTGATCGGCGATGTAGTATGGCTGTGATAGAGCAGTTCAGTGTGAACTTTCTTGGCTGGCTGCGTGTTTTGGGGAGGTTTTGCTCTGGCTAGCCGGCTAAAGGGATTAAAAGCGCTGGTGATCTGAGCCTCACAAAGCTGACAAAACAAGATGCGCTCAGTCTGACGGACTTCGTGTCAGATACACACATATGCTTTGTTTAAAGATTAAAAGCTACAATGAAGTGTACTTAAAGTTGTATTACAGCAAATTTAACCTACAAATCGTTATCCTTATTATATTATATTAGCATTTATTATAATTATCAATTTAGCACATGGCACAGAACAAGTACAAATGTTATGTAATGCCGTGGTGTGTTTGTGTAACTAACGCATATAACACCTCTACATATATAAATACATATTTCAAGATAGATAGATTCTTTATTTTTATATCATACATATATATAAATATGTGTTTTTGAATGTTATGTTTTAAATTGTAAGTTACAATGTATATATTTTTATGTTATTCACATGCACTTGTAAATATTATTAATTATTAATTATTAAGTTAATATTTCTTTATGTAAACTTTATATTTTTTTATTAGGCCTATATAATATAGTAGTGTGTATAAATATTGTATATAAATAGACATCTTTTAAATATATTTAATATTTAATGTGTTTGTTGAACTATACATATCTAAGTATATATTAGTATATATTAGAGTGTGTGTGTGTGTGTGTTTTTATATATATTTATATATATATTAGGAATGGGAAGATACACCTACCTCCCGATTCGATACTATCATGATACTTGGGTGCAATACGATATGTATTGCAATCTTTTATTCATTTATTTTTTGACTAATTTTGGTGCTAAAAGTATTGTGATTCAATATTGCTATCGCATGATCTGATTCCAAAATTCCTTGATCTACATTTTTTTCCCCAAACATGCATTTTAGTCTGTGACTAGCTGAACCCTTGTCTGTGAAACCGGAAAAATATCACATTCTCAGTTTTCAGTATTACTGCACATGGCTATTTTCATATGCATTTTAAATTAAATTTATTTAGTCATATATCATATATTACTCCATCTTCATATTTAAATGCCACATTTAATATTTATGTTATATGTGTCTTTGTATTGTAATTATTATATATTCATTTTTTCTTTCTTTTTTTCCCCTATATATATATATTATGATGAAAACACACACATACATACATATATATATATATATATATAAATATATATATATATATATATATATATGTATGTGTGTGTTTTTAATGGGGCTATTTAGTTTAACAGTCTTACTGCACAAAACATGCAGACAGTGTTGATGTCCTGTGCTCAGACTGTAATAATGATAGCTGTGGTCTGTTTGTAGGACTGAAGGACGGTTAAATATGGATCCAGCATCTCCTCCAGAGCAGCTGTCAGTTGTTAGTGAACAGGTGCTGAACTCGTCGGACAGATCAGTGACCGCAGCTGTAAGTCTGCACCGCTTCCTCTGCTACGGCTCTGAGAGCGCCACCTACAGCACCAGAGAGTGTGCTCTGGGCATAGAGAGCGCCCTGGCCTTGATGCAGCTCATCGAGGGAGGACAGGGCTGTGAGGTGGTGGAGGAGATCAGACGCTCCAGTCTGGAGGGCCGAGCTGTCCGTGTCAGCCCCAGTCTCTTCGCCCTGGCTGTCTGCTCGCAGCACGCAGACTGCAAAACCAGACAGGCCGCCCTAAAGGCGTTAAAGGACCTGTGTCGGACGCCCGCGCAGCTCTTCACGTTCGTGCAGTATAAGAAAGAGCTGAGACACGGCTCTGGGATGTGGGGCCGGGCTCTGCGGAGGGCCGTGACGGACTGGTACAACAGCCAGGACGGGATGAGCCTGGCGCGGACCGTGACCAAGTGCAAGCACAGAGCAGGCTGGTCCCACCAGGACCTCCTCAGACTGTCCCACATGAAGCCGACCAATGACAGTGAGTGCTTACTGAGGACAGTACCCTGTCATAGGCTTATATTTATCATTGCAATAACTCATACATTGACTTATAAAGGTACTTGTGTAATGACTATTTAATGATTTTGTCATAACAAAAATTTAATAAATATGTAACAAATAATAATAAAAATAAATAAATAAATAAATAATAATAATAAACAAATATATATATATATATATATATATTGCAATTTGTTTATTTTCAGCATATCATGTAATTAGAAAACATTTTATTAAATTCTGAGCCATTTTGTAAAATCTAAATTTACTATGTATTTACTAAATCATTCAAATAAAAAACTATATATATATATCTATATATTTATGTATATATATATATATATATGTGTGTGGGTGTGTGTAAATAGTTTCAAAATATATATATATATATATATATATATATATATATATGTCTGTGTTATTTTATAGTAGTTTTTTGTGACATTTGTAAATATTAAGTGAATGTAATAATACATTTTTTTAAATCAAAATTTACTATGTATTTACTAAATCATGCAAATAAAAAACTACATCATAATTATTTATTATTAAAAAAAATGCACCAGGTTTTTTCCTGCATATCATGTTAATAATCATCAAACTGAACCTTGCCAATATTTGTAGTTTCTAATGGCATTTTTTGCAATACATATATTATAAATCTAATATAAATAAATATATTATAATCATCAAAACGAGTTTATATTAATAATTGATAATAATATTATAATTATTATAAGTGAAAGTAAATTCAAAATATTGTCAGTAATCTGCAGCATATCATGTTATTGCATTAAAACATTTGAATTACTTCTAAGCTCTCTTATTAATATCTAATAATAAAATGATGAATAGTGTTTAATTAATATTATGCAAAAAAAACCCTGTAATCAGTTTTTACTACAGCCTTTATCCGCTTTTATTTTTACATCAGCAGCCAAAACAGTTATTTCTATGCAGTTGATCTGTATTCAGAACTAAACGCTTCATCATAAACCTCACGTTGTATCAGAAGTCAGACGATGAAAGCTGAGCGCGTGTTCTTGTTCTTACAGGTGTTGCAGTTGTCTGCAGATACATCACGAAAGGCTGGAAGGGTGTTCAGGAAGCGTATGGTGATAAAGAGAACTCGGAGGAAGTGCAGAAGGTTTTTGCGTATCTGGTGGCTGTGGAGAAAGCCAAGCACTGCACTGATGAACAGGAGCTCATTCATCTCATCGAGGAGCAGAGGCTGGAGAAAGAGCAGATCCTGACCAACCACCTCAAGTCCAAAGAGGTCTGAACCACTTTAATAAACATCTATATCATTATTTGAATCAAGAGTTAATCGTGTATTTATATTAGAGGTTTGCTGTCATTGACGTATTGCTTCTCCGTTACTTAAGACTGAGAGCATTTCTTGATTCTTGTCTTAATATGGTGACAGTTTACTTGTCGGTTCCTTTATTAGGTATGGAAAGCATTGCTGAAAGAGATGCCCGTTGCTGTTTTATTGAAACATTTGGGTAAGCTGACAGCAAACAAAGTTCTGGCAGCAGGAAGTGCAGATGTTGCAGCTGTTTGTGAGAGGATTCAGGATGAGACGGCTCTGAAAAAGGTCAGGTTATAACAACATCATTTTAGGATAATGGTAGCATCCAACTATGTTCATGATTTCAGCTTTTCTGAACTCTTCTTGTTTATTGTTATTCTATTTCACTTTATTACTTTTATAAATAGCATTTGGTTACTTAAATACATGAATGTCATTGCATTAGATAACAAATGCTGTCTTCAAAAGACTGACACAAGAACTTGAATCAGCTTTTATTGGATATATTCTCCTCAGGTTCACACATATCCAAAAAAAGAGAATCACATTACATTTCAACATTATAGTAATAGTGTATTTACTCTATTATTATTATAAACCTAATTATACTTTTTAAGGTAAACAGTGCTTGTTTTTTAATTTAGTTGTGTTACATTTAAAATGTTTGAATACAAAAAAATTTATGATTTATAGTTTTAACCATAAAAAAGTAATAATAATATTAAACAGAATGTTTCCTATTTTAATGACTTTCATGTATTAAGTGAAATTTAAAAAGTCCAAATATGTAAATACATTTTTATATACATTTTATAATTGCAAACCTAAAAACGTGTGTGCTGTATAATTATATTATACAAGACTTATATAAGACAAATGATGCTCGGTTTGTTGTTTTATAGTGGTAATAATAATACTTAAACTTGATTTTTAATTTCAATATAAT
>JAUCMU010000042.1:2444308-2462725 GCA_032275025.1 Enteromius treurensis | reverse complement strand
AAAATCAAGTTTAAATATTATTATTACCACTATAAAACAACAAACCGAGCATCATTTGTCCATTTGTCTGTTATTTTATAGTAGTTTTTTTGTGACATTTGTAAATATTAAGTGAATTTAATAATAGTGAATGAAATTGAATATACAATTTTAAAACAGTTTGAAAAGTTCAAATACTTGAATATACTTTTTTACTTTCATATTAACTACTTCAGACAAAAATGCACCCGTTCAACATTCTTGTGGCATCTGAAAACTATAAGAGAGGTCATGGGAAGCGCAGCAAACTGAAATGGGATCCGGACAGAGACATTGTTCAAGCCCTGGACTGCGCCTTCAGCAAAAGTATTTCGGTGAGTGCCGTCGTGATTGTTTTCCATAAACTACAGAAGGCATATTGTGATGTTGAGCTGTGACTCCTTGTGTCTCCAGACTGTGGAGGCCACAGGCAAGCGCTTTCTGCTGGCAGTGGATGTGAGCTCTTCTCTGAGCAGCGTGACTCACGGCAGCTCCATCAGCACCGTGGCGGTGGCAGCGGCCATGTGTTTGGTAAGACGCTAAACTTACTCCTGCTATACAGCACCATGAAGTCTGTGAGGACATTGAAGTCATATCTGAAACTGTTATTTTGTCCTTGGAGGAAGTGTGTGCGGCTGTCAGGGTCCGCCCCGCACATATTTCACATTCCTTGCATATTCCTTTCATGATGGGACGCTCTGATCCTGTAAACATCGATGAATGTCCTCTCCAGGGCACTCCTCTCGAATGCGGCTCATGTAAAGACACTTTAAAAGAAGTGAAATGTCGATTATAACAAACCAAGAAGTCCCCTGAGGTCTAGACTTTTGTGGGGGGGTTTTTATTGATTTGAGTCAGCTTAAATATCTGATCCTTTAAAGCATAACATAAAATAATAAATAATAATCGTCTGAAAAATATTTTTTATTATTTTTATGTTAAATTCTTTTACTTTTTTGTACTTTTTTTACTATTTTTTTTTTATTGACATAGCATAAACAGAAATCTGAAAAAGTTTGCACATTTTTTGTTTGTTAAATATTGTATTTGATAGACCAGAATTTTATAGCTCATTTAATAGTGACAATAATAATTTTTAAAAAGTGATGTATGTATACATTTTTGTTTTTCTCCTAACTAGGAAAATGTGATGCATTGTGCATTTTAGTGAGATTAATTTCCCACAGCTTGTAATGTAAATCAATCAAGTCTTTATACTAAATTAGTTGCATACAATGCATATAAAATGTAATAAAGTGTGGCTTTATCCCCCAGTAATATGATGCAAAACATACAGTATAAATCAGTATAAATACTATGGTGCACAAAAACATTTTTCTCCAAAACCTGATGGATCATATTTTTGCAAAATTATTATTTTATTAAATTATTGTTATGGCTAATAAAGTAAACCTAAATTGTTTTATTACAGAGAATATAAAAAAATATTCTATAGTTTATAGAAATCAGATTTCACAGAAAAACATTTAACGTGAGTCAGATGACAGAAGCATAAAGTAGTGTTGTGTAAAACAAATTTTTCTACAAGTGCAACAGGTTTTGATCATGTTGATAATTTAGAGTCTTAGAGATTTGCGGATCATATGATTCCTATGATATCGTAGGCTTTATAGGGTTAAAAATGCTCAATAATTTTATACTTCCTGTTTCAGTTGGCAGTCGGTCAACACAGGAAAGATGAATGTGAGCATCAAACTATATCATGAAGGAAAAGTTTAAAATAAAATAAACATTGTGACCTTTGTGACACGTTTAAATGTATTCGTTTTTTTTAGGATCTTTTACATGCACATAATCGTCTGTGTGCTACATCTTTATCTCCTTAGTGTTTTATTTTCTGATAGCTCTTACATGTTGTAAAGAAAATCCCAGATGAATTGAGTTTACGAAGTTGTTTAATGACTGTCTTTATGTTAATGGCAGGTATTTTCTCAGACGGAGCCGGATGCACAGATTGTGGTTTTCTCTGAAGGAAGTGTTCGTCCCTGCGCTCTCTCTTCTGATATGACATTTATGCAGGTAGCAGCACAGCTCATCCAGGTAAGACGATGCTTGTGCTGGAAAGATTTTACTCTCATTTGCTTCTGAAGACGAAGAGAAGTCTTGCTCGCTATAAATGCTCGCAGAATCCTAAATGTATTAAAGCAATAAAAAAGAGCAATCAACCCCCTTTGTGAATAATTACGTCTCGTTTATCTACAGTCATAATAATTCATATTTGACTCATCTCTAGACACCTGGTGGCAGCACAGACTGTGCCTTACCCATAACCTGGGCCTCGG
This sequence comes from Enteromius treurensis, assembly GCA_032275025.1. Lineage (NCBI taxonomy): Eukaryota > Metazoa > Chordata > Actinopteri > Cypriniformes > Cyprinidae > Enteromius > Enteromius treurensis. The sequence goes on along the minus strand of JAUCMU010000042.1, from coordinate 2,460,404 downwards.
AGAATGATAAAACTGTGGACGTCTTCATCATTTTCACTAATAATCAAACATTTGGGAGGGAAAATCCTGCAGACACCCTGAAGACGTACAGACAAGTGAGTGCAACCTGAAACGGGGAAACCAAAAGTCATGTGACTTCTGAAGTGTTTGATTTATTTCCATTTGTTCGATAAATCCTACCTTATATATGCTATTGATACACTGAAATATTTGGGATTTTCTTTAAAAGAAAGGCTGCGTTTATTTGTAAAAAAATGCAGTTTAAAACCTGAAATATTGTAAAATATTATTGCAGTTAACTGTAAGTGTTTTTTCCCCCTAATATATTTTAAAATGTAATTTATTTCTGTGATCAAAGCTGAATTTTCAGTGTCATTACTCCAGTCTTCAGTGTAACATAATCCTTCAGAAATCATTCTGATGTTTCCGGTTATTATTAGTGCAATATCAATCGATTATAAAATCAAATCACTCATGTTTCTGTAATTAATTGCAATTAATCACATATTAACATAGTATATTTTTCATCATTTCAGACTGAATCTCAAAATTAATGTAGAAAGAGGTATGATTGATTGAAATATGTGTATCTTTGCATCTTTGTATCTTTTGCATCAGTATTAATCTTTTTAATAAACAGCCTATTATTAATGAATAATTGTCACATATACCTGTACAGCTACTGACGTCTCTATTTAATGCATTTCTCCCTTAATTTTAGCCACTGATTATAGCTATTCAACATTACAGTATAATCGAAATCAATTATTTTTAACATAAAGTTTCACATAAACTATCAATTGTAAATGCACAACCTATAAATCGCATGTAGATTCATCTCTATTCATTAATCAGCAAGGAGAACAGTAAGTGATTCATTTATTTTTTTGAGGCTTCACGTTAAAATCAGCACTGTCTCTTTAAAACCTGATGATGCTGGCCTGACACACATCTGATTTTTCCCAACTCTTTGTGGACGTTTGAGACTTTTTATTGAATTTTATTTAAAAGTTTGTTTATGAGGTCACTCCCCAAAACCAAGCAGAGACGTAACTTTGTGTGTTTTTGTCCTTGAAAGAGAACTCTTTTGCATTTGATCATGCTTCATAGTGCTGTAACACCAGCCGAAGGATGCCAGGAAAAAGGGACAAAATTAATGCTGTGTTCATTTCATGTTTTAATAAAAAAATCTTTTTGACAGCCCCTATTTATTATCAATATTAAACATCATTATGCTGCTTGATATTTTTGTAGAAACGGTCATGTTTTCTCGGAACTCTTTAATGAATATAAAATTCAGTATTTACTTGAAATTGTTCTTTTGTAGCATAAATGTCTTCAGTTTTGATCATGTCATTGCTTTTTACAAGAAAAAAGATAATTTCTCTCAGAACTAGTTGACTTATCATGTAAGAGTTAAACTAATTAAATAGACGTCAGTTGCAGGTGATACTTCGTAGACATATGTTTCTTCATTTTTGTCCTGTTTGTGTTTTCTGTTTTCAGAAAAGCGGTGTATTTTCCAAGCTGATTGTGTGCGGGATGATTTCCAGCTCCCTGTCCGTGGCGGACCCTGAAGACCGTGGCATGCTAGACGTCTGCGGCTTCGACTCGCAAGCCGTCGATGTCATCCGTAACTTCGCTCTCGGTGTCATTTAAAAGCAGTTTGTTTTAAAGCACGCAGTCGGTTTTCTCAAAAAGGACAAAGAGACATGGATGCACCCCGCATCAACACGCAAAAAATAAACGTTTCAACATTTTAATTTGGAAATCATGTTTCCAATGTAATTGAACATCCAGCAGGCTGGATTAATTGCAATGAAAACCACGGAAAGCAAATTCATGAAATGAAGATTGTGTTGACTGATATTCATCCTGTATACTGTATGTTTTTACCCTGCTCCTTTCCTTTCATTCATGTATTGCCTCCATTGGAAGCAATGTACTATATTTTTAGATGCCTTGCTCATTATGTGTAACGTCTCCACTCGTGCAGTCTTCTGCGTAACGAGATGCTATAAAATATCCCGCATCGAGCTGAAAGTGCTCTACAGGTCTTCAGAGAGAAGCATGAAGCAAAATCCATTTGCGAGGTCATTGATCTTCTCTGAAACATCATGTAGCCTAAATGACTAGACTCATCAGTAATGTTTTAATATTGTAATACCTCAAGTGTTCTGTGGTCCGGTATCTTGATATTTGATCGCAAATAACCATTATGATTCAAAAGAAGGGCTTGACAGGAAAGGCTTTTTCTCTTTTGAACTAAATAGCATTTCAAAATGGTCAAAGAGACAATTGTTAATGAATCTTACTTCTAGATTCATTTTATATTTGTGTAGAAAGTTACTTTTTTGCATTTCCTTTTGCTCTTGGTGCCTCTTAGTGTCGAATCGAGGTTAAAAGTTTGCTAACGCTGCTAGGATAATTGTTACGTATGAAAAACGTAGGCACAAACTAACAAACGCTAAAACTTCTGTAGACAATTACTACCTGTTCCTTTTGAGATACAACATGAATGTACCTATTTGTGTAATTTTGCAGAGAATTTAGATTGGAAGCTCTTGAATTATGGGATAATAAATATGACAAATAAAGAAAGGCTGTGCTCTCGTGGATGTTACAAATTGAAATGGTTTTTGTTGAGTTTGTCCCTATAGTTAACATCATAGCAAGTTACCAAAGTTTATACGTTTGTTTCATAAGGTGAGCTCATTAAGTTTATTAACACTATTAAAATAATAATAAAAAAAAAATGTAGTCCTTGAAGCCAAAAATGCTGTTCAAATTGATGCTAAATTGCCAATTGGGTTCTGTCTAAAACAATATATTTTGCTGTTAATAGCACATTAATTATAAATTAATAAAGAGCCTTTTGAGAGTAATTTGTCTGTGATACGTTTTTAATTCTGTATCTTAGCAGGTATGTGTGAATTTCCACTTACTGGATTATTATTTATTAGCAGTATTAGTAGAAATAAATTCTAGTGTTAGTATTAATTTATTTTAGTAAATATGAGTTTGAATGTAATAATGAAATAAAACACATAAATCACAAATACAAGTGATACAATAACTATTAAAACTATTAAAACAGGTTTTCTGAAGTTATGTGAAATTAAGATTAAGCTATTTTGATATTATTAATAGAATATACAATTTTCGTAAATATATTTTTCTTCACATGATATATGTGTGTATTATATCTCCTGTGTAACAGTAAATAAACAGTTGATACTTGGCGGCGGTACCTGAGGCTATTCGATTTAGCTGCCCCAGGTTTGCCTTAGCTGTGCGTCAGAGTCTTAAATCCTTTTTTGAATACTTAACTTTGATCCACCTATAAACAATTCCTTTACGTAATCTGTTCATATTGTCTCCATTGCGGTTGAAGCGCAACAAATACGATAAATAGCATTTTAACGCATTCGTTTCCGAAAGGCGCTATTCGAGGCAGCCCCAGTACTGAAAGGTTCCCGGGTCTTAAATAAAATACTCGTAATGAGGAGGCGCGATCATGGCGGATGTCTTGAGTGTTCTTCGCCAGTACAACATCCAGAAAAAGGAGATCGTTGCAAAAGGGGATGAAGTTATTTTCGGAGAATTCTCCTGGCCTAAAAACGTCAAGACCAACTATGTTATTTGGGGGTAAGTGCGCGCGTGTCTCGCTCAGCATTTCGTGTTGTTTTGAGCTGAGCTGCTTTAGCTACTGCTAATACGCTACTAATGGACTCGTGCGGAGAATCTCGTGTTGTGTTGAAGTGTTCTTGTGCGGGATAAAGTGCTCTGTGTCTGTAAGTCAGCGCAGATACGTGTATAGACACCGGGAGTTTGTAACTAATAGGTTGGCTGTTGTTTAAAGCTGTTTGCATAGACAACATTCAGGCTGCACTGATGCTGCGCAGCAACTTCTCGTTTGTTACAGTGTTGAATAATTATCACCTGCTCTGACTGAGAGTTTAAAACCTTGTCAGCAAACACTGACCACTAACTTTGTTACTACAAAGTGGCATCCAGTGTACTTGGAAGTGCACTGGAGTAGCATGCAAATACTCATCTTATAATATAGTTTATTATATAATACTGTTACTCAATACTATGCTCGTGTAGTCTATATTCTGCACGCCATGTTTTGTTGTGAAGCCACCTGATCTCATGTTGTTTATATTTATGTTTATTTATATTTTAAGGTTTATACAGCACAATTCATTTTGATGAAAATATGTTTTTAAATGATTGTCTTGCAGATTCAATTAGTTCTTTATTTGTGTTGGAATTAATCAGAAGAAACTCTTGTCAAACATGTTGGACTTATCAACCTCGACTGTATTTTTCTTTATTTTTTTGCCTATAAATTATGCTGGTGATATAATTTGGGATAAATGTAGAAAGCATTATTATTGTTTGTGTGTTCATTACTTTTTCAAACATGCACTGTAATGTAATTACAGAACTGGAAAAGATGGACAGCCTAAAGAGTACTACACTCTTGACTCCATTCTTTTCCTGCTCAACAATGTGCATCTTCCTCACCCGTCCTATGTGCGGAGAGCTGCAGTAAGTATACAACGCACACATTTGAAAGGATTATTTATTTGTTTTTTTTTATTACACTTAATTTTTTTAATTTTATTTATTTTATGTTAATTTATTTTCATGATTTTTAAGCACATTTAAACTCTGCCTCTCCCATAATTAAGTTTCAAGTTATTAAGGAAATATATTTTTCTTTATGATTTTGTTTTATAATGTAGCTTGTCTGCGCACGTGCTTGGAAAGTAAAAAATTAAACCTGCTTTTGTGATTACAGACAGAGAACATCCCTGTTGTAAGACGACCCGACAGAAAAGACTTGCTGTCCTATCTCAATGGAGAAAGCTGTAAGTGTGATTCATATGATTATATTCATGTTCAGACTCATTACTAAAGCATCATATTTATTTACCTGTTTGCCATTTATTTAAATTTTACAGCATCATCAACGAGTATTGACAGAAGTGCGCCTATCGAGATTGGTTTACAAAGGCCAACGCAAGGTGTGTGAGTTTATTTTTTTATTTTGAGTGTGTCCTTGTCAGAAAATAAATGTAATAAGCCATAATAAGATCTTTATTTTAGGGCATTTAATTTTTTTACTATTTAAATTAGTCCAAAGTGCCTTAATTTGGGACAAAAGTCACACTTTTTCTGGCATTAAATTGCAATTGTTTTAACAGTTAAAAGGGCAGCAGATGAAGTGTCTTCAGAAGCAAAAAAGCCTCGGGTTGAGGTAAGAAACATAATAAAAAATAAATAATAAGATGTTGAATAGCATCATGCTTGGGCACTTCTCATGAGTTCTGCGTGTGATTCTCAGGATGAAGAGCGTGTGCGTCTGGATAAAGAGCGTCTGGCTGCCCGTCTCGAGAGTCATAAAGAAAGCATCGTGCAGACGGATCAGATCAGGTATGTGACGGTTCCAGTGAATAACTGGTAATTTCGGAGTTGCAGGTGATTGGCTGACGGGAGCAGGTATACACCTGAATACAATCGGAGCACTTTAAGAAGACTGGGACAGAGATGGCGTGAGACGCGCGTTACCTGAGCTGCGGTCGTCGTTGGTTGCTTTGCATGACTCGAGACTACCGGAGAACGAACGGGATGTGAGGAATTTGGGAGATCACCGCCGCCGCCGGGCAGCTTTCATTGCGGGGGGGCTGTTGCTTCTGGTGACTTTATAGACCGTGTTTGGTTGGATTGTTGTCACAATTGTTACACGCTTACCGGCTGATCGGTTGATTGCTCTTTTTATATTTATGTCAGAATAAAACCAAGTAAAAATGGGCTGTGGTGTGTGGTGACTCCCTTATTTTGTTGCGATTTGGAAAAGAGATCGTAACAAATGGGGGCTCGTCCTAAAGTCAAATTGCATTATAACAGGATGAAAGTTGTTTGATTACAAGTTGGTATAATGCCGATTTCATTGAGGTAGACGTATGTAAAGAAGGAGCGTTTAGTATGCACGCTGTTTTGAGAGACGCACATAATTAGATATGGCGTGTTCAGACTTCCTTATAAGTTCAAATGTAGTCTTCATTTAAGGTAAGTGCATTTCCTCTCTTTTTGCGGGTGACACATTGTTTATTTTCTCCCGGATAGGAATTAGCAATGCTTAGCGTTGATTTGTTATTTTGCCTTTTTTATTTTTGTGTAGGCTTTTGGGCGAAGTACACCGCCGTGGTTGCGGATTGAGCTGTTTGTTCAATTCTAAATCATCGGTATTTTGGTGTTTCATGTCGCTTTGCTCTTGAAAGCTGCATGAAGATTAGGCATAGGCTAGTTTAGTGGGTTGGTAGGCAGTTTAGATGGGGGAAAGTGAATAGTTGTTCACCTGTTTTGTGTTTTTGAAAAGGAGATAAATGCACTTGCTTTGTATTTGGTAACATTTTATGAAAACAAAATGGCATCTATAGAAGAATTTGTTAAAGACCCATCAGAGGATGTATTAAATTCTTTTGTTAAACAACAATTATGGGAACTTGTAAATCATTTTAAAATTGGTGAAGTGGATAAGAAGTTACGGAAAAAGGAACTACGTTCTGTTGTGAAAAATTGGCTGTGTGAAAATGGCCTTATGATGTCCACTCCAGAGGGAAAACGTGACATTGATGTAAAATGTTCATTAGATATTTTCTCTGGTTTATCTTTTGAACAAAGAAAAGAGCTTTTACATATGCAGCAGCTTCATGATAAAGATATGATTAAAGAAACTAAATGTTATGAACTGGAGATTGAAAAAATCAGAAACGAAAAAATGCTCCGACAATGTGAGATTGAGTTTGAACAGAAAAAACTAGAGGCTGAGCAGTTGTCAAGAGATCATGAGCTGCAGGTGGAGTGGTTAAGATTGATAAGGGAAGGGATAATGGTTTCAGATGTTGGGGAGAGAGGTTTAAGTCCATCTGGAGGGTTTGACTTGGCCAGTAATTTAAGACTGCTTCCCAAATTTAATGAACATGACCCTGATGTTTTTTTTCCTTGTTTGAGACTATGTCCGAGGAAAGGAATTGGCCGATGTCTATCCGAATTGTCATGCTTCAAACAGTGATTACAGGTAAGGCACAGGAAGCATATGCAGCACTCACGATGGAGGACAGAAAAGAGTATGACAAGGTAAAAATAGCTATTCTGAAGGCCTATGAATTGGTTCCTGAAGCCTATCGACAGCAATTTCGAAGCTGGAGAAAGAGTGATCGTCAAACACACTCTGAGGTGGTAAGAGATCTGGTTTCTTATTTTGATCGTTGGTGCGTTGCGTCTGCTGTAGATGATTTTGAAAAATTGTGTGATCTCATCATTTTAGAGCAATTTAAAAATATTGTGCCTGAATATATTGCTACATATATAAACGAGAAAAAGCCAAAAGACGCAATGGAAGCTGCAGTTTTGGCAGATGACTATGTATTAACACATAAAAAGATGTACAGAGAAGATGGATTAGGTCAACAAAGGGGTGGTTTTAACGAAAACAGGATAGGAGTAAGGAAATTTGAACAAACTTTATTGGTCGGGGAAGGACTGACAGAGACTTGGTGTGCAATTACTGTTTTAATCTAGGACATTGGAAAAATAAATGTCCAGTTCTAGCAGGAAAATGGAAGTCTGGAAAAAGGAGATTACAAACTAATGATGTTAAACCTGTATTAGTGACTAATGTTACTGAAAGTTCCTGTGCCCTTGATCAGGGTATTTCTATGGAGGTTGAAGGTGAAGTGAGTGGGTCCAAAGCGGTAACCATGGGGAACTTTGTACCATTTATTACAGAAGGCTGTGTGTCTTTACCAAATTCTGAGAATAAAATATCAGTTAAAATCTTGAGAGATACTGGCTCATCAGAAACCTTCATACTTGAATCTGTTTTGCCTTTTTCTGAAGTGACAAGTAAAGGAAGGAATGTTCTGATTAGAGGAATTGGATTAAATACTCTTTCTGTTCCCTTGCATAGGGTACATCTGACTTCTGATCTGATCTGTGGAGAAGTATCTATGGGAGTTCGTCCGTCCTTGCCAGTTTGATGGGGTTGATGTTATCTTGGGCAATAATTTGGCTGGAGGTAGGGTATGGCGAGATGTGATTCCACCTGCTGAGGTAGTGCCTATTCCGGTTATGGAGAACTCCGACGTTCTGCATAAAAGATTTCCTGAAGTTTTTACGGCTTGTGCTGTGACGCTTGCAAGAAGTCGGGAGATGTCATCTGAGAAAAAAGACAGGTCAAAATACGTTGTGCCTGGTTTGTCTACCCTTTCACCCATTTCTTATAGGGAGTTGGTAGACGCGCAGCAGAAAGACCCTGAGTTGCAGAAGTTGTTTGATACTGCTATTTCTTCTCAGGAGGTAAGAAGTGCTGTTAGTGGATGTTTCATCCAGGATGAGATGCTTTTAAGGAAGTATGTTCCCTGTAAGAAGGATTTGTTGGATGAGTGTATAATTCAAGTAGTGGTGCCGAGGCAATTCCGAGATATAGTACTGCATCAGGCACATGGTCAAATTGCTGGACATTTCAGAGTAAAGACCTATGACCAAATTTTACGACAATTTTACTGGCCCCGCTTGAAAAAGGATATTTCTGCTTTTATTAGAACGTGTCATATTTGCCAGGTAAATGGAAAGCCGAATCATTCGTTGAAACCAGTGCCTCTGAATCCCATAGTTCTTACAAGCAAACCGTTTGAACATCTGATAATTGATTGTGTTGGACCTCTGCCTCCATCTAAGTCGGGGAGTGCATATTTGCTGACCGTAATGTGTCAGGCAACTCGCTATCCAGCAGCCTATGCCATTTGAAAAATTACTACGAAAGCGGTTGTAAAAGCTTTGACTCAGTTTATATCTATCTTTGGCATACCTAAAATTATCCAGAGTGACAATGGTACTAACTTCACGTCGCAAATGTTTGCTGAGATTTTGAAGGTGCTTAAAGTGCAACATAATCAGTCATCCGTTTACCATCCTCAAAGTCAGGGATTGCTTGAGCGCTTTCATCAGACCCTGAAGTCACTTTTGCGTGCTTACTGTGTGGAACTAAACCATGACTGGGAGGAGGGTTTACCCTGGCTGTTACTCGCTGCTAGGGGAGTACAGCAAGAGAGTTTAGGGTTTAGCCCAAATGACTTAGTTTTCGGTCATCGTGTATGTGGCCCTCTTTCTGTTTTGCGTGAGGGATTAGGTGAGGGAGATCCTCCGCATAATTTGGTAGACTATGTGAATGGTTTTCGTAGACGTTTATTGTTGGCTGGACTGAGTGCACAGAAAAATCTCGCTGTGGCACAAGAGAAGATGAAGAAACACTTTGATAAGCATGGTGAGAATCGTGTCTTTACACCAGGTGGTCAGGTGTTGATTTTGTTACCGTCCTCTGGGTCGTCGTTTTGTGCTAAGTTTTCTGGGCCCTATACTGTTCTTCGGAAGTTGTCTGATGAAAATTATCAAGTTGCGACCCCAGGTCGGCGAAAGCCTAAACAGTGTTTCCATGTGAATTTGCTTAAAGCTTATTATCCTTGAAATTCTGAAGGTCAGTCAGTTTCCCCGGTGGCTGCTGCTGCTTTTGAGTCTCATCAATTCTCTGTAGGGGGAGGAGAGGATATGGTTGTTAATGAGGACATAGTTGTTCCTGAAGATAGTGTGTTGCTTCCTCGATTGAAGAATTCAGAGACGCTTCAGAAGTTGGATGTTCTGTTTTCACATTTGGGGGAGGTGCAAAACAAAGACTTAACTCAGTTGTTAATGGAGTTTCCGGGCTTGTTTTCAGATGTACCTACACGTACTCACCTGGTGCAGCATGATGTTGACGGGAGATGCACGAGCTATTCGTCAACGGTTTTATAGGGCACCATTAAGTAAGAGGAAAGTGTTGGAATCTGAAATTCAATATATGCTTGAGAATGGGATAGCTGTGCCGTCGTGCTCAAGTTGGGCTTCACCTTGCTTGTTAGTAAGAAAATCGGATTCAACTTATAGATTTTACACTGACTATTGCAAGCTAAATGCCATCACAAAGCCCAATGCTTTTCCACTTCCTCGAGTGGAGGATTGTGTAGATCAGGTATGTACGACTAATTTTGTGACTAAGATAGATCTTATTAAGGGATATTGGCAAGTGCCGTTAACTCCTAGAGCAAGAGAGGTAACCTCATTCATTATATCATCTGGATTATACTCATACTCAGTTATGAGTTTTGGTTTACGAAACGCTCCTGCCACCTTCCAGAGGTTGATGAACCGAGTGATATTTGGGCTGGAGGGGTGTGCAGTGTATTTGGATGATGTTATTGTTTTTAGTGAAACCTGGGAACAACATTTAGTCAGTCTGCGAGCTTTATTAGCTCGCTTGGCAGAGGCATATCTTACCGTTAACTTGGCTATATGCGAGTTTGCTAAGGCTACCGTAAGCTATTTGGGAAAAGTGGTTGGCCAAGGTAAAGTGCGTCCAGTTCAGGCCAAAGTATTAGCCATTCAGCAGTTTCCTTCTCCCTCTACCAAGAGAGAACTTATGCGCTTTCTGGGGATGGTTGGTTATTATGGGGTTTCTGCTCTAATTTCTCGACTGTGGTTTCTCCGTTGACTGATTTGCTTAAGAACTCAGTGAAATTTGTTTGGAGTGAAAATTGTCAGAGAGCCTTTGAAAATGTTAAACTGTTGTTGATGACTGCTCCTGTTCTGGCTGCACCGAGACTGGATATGCCATTTAAATTACAAGTAGATGCCAGCCAGGTCGGTGCTGGAGCGGTTCTGTTACAGACAGGGGAAGGTGGGTTGGACTACCCAGTAAGTTTTTTTTCTCGTAAGTTCAATACTTATCAGAAAAATTATTCCGTAATTGAGAAAGAGTGGAGATAATTGTAAAAAATCATGTGGTACTGGGGACGGAGGTTGTGAAATGACGTGTATAGTTGCATAATTTCTAAGGTTTTTGTGGTGGTGGTGTTTCTTCTTTTTATTTTTTGTTTTTGATCCGTCTTGGAACGGATCTCTTTCAAAGGGGGGTGTGTGGTGGTTCCAGTGAATAACTGGTGATTTCGGAGTTGCAGGTGATTTGTTGACGGGAGCGGGTATACACCTGAATACAATCAGAACACTTTAAGAAGACTGGGACAGAGATGGCGTAAGACGCGCGTTACCTGAGCTTCGGTCATCATTGGTTACTTTGTATGACTCGAGGCTACTGGAGAACGAACAGGATGTGAGGAATTCGGGAGATCACCGCCGCCGTCGGGCCAGCTTTCATTGCGGGGGCTTTTGCTTCTGGTGACTTTATAGACCGTGTTTGGTTGGAATGTTGTCATAATTGTTACACGCTTACCGGCTGATCGGTTGATTGCTATTTATATTCATTTTTTATATTCTTTATATCAGAATAAAATCAAGTAAAAACTGGCTGTGGTGTGTGGTGACTCCCTTATTTTGTTGCGATTTGGAAAAGAGATCGTAACAGTTAAGAACATTAAAATCTTTTCCTAAAAAAGTCAGAATTGCTAAAATTGCCTGCCCGTCTTTAACCACTGTGCTGCCCTTCACCAAGATGTGGGAATTGTAAATTAAAATGGCAACCCCATTTTTATTAAAAATTGACCCGCTCCACATGGATGGGCCTTGGGTCCACATCTCCTCCCATTTTCTGTAGTTAGTTAAAAACAGTACAGCACATACTTGTATTTAATCAACAGCTGATGTAAAAAAAACTTTAAGAGCTTTTTCAATTTCTAAAATGGTAAAATCTTGGGATAAACTCTCACTTTCAGTGGTTACCCTGTTCCCTATGAAATCTAAAACTTCCTTTCCTGTGTGTGCACATCTTTAAAACCATATAAACCCTCATAAAATTGTTCCACACCTTCTGAATAATTCTAAATATATTTTGTTGTGTTAGCCTCCCTCCCTCCTGTTTTCACACTAGTTAATACTCCACTCCTTGTTATTTTCTTAAAATAATATCTAGAGCACTTTTCCCCTTATTTCTCATTCTTTAATTCTTAAAATTACTCCTTTACTCTGTATATTGGCTAAAATTGAAAACTTTAAGTTTTTTATTTTTTTTACTTTTTGAATTTCATTACTACAACCAAACCCATTATTTAAAAGATTAAAATACATTTCTAGTCTTTTTTGCAACCCCATCATGTGTCTCTTTTCTCTGTTCTTATTTTCCTTATCTTCCTAAAAAAATGTTTATTCCTTTCCTCTACCATTTTCCCACCACTGTGCACGTGAATCATACTTGGAGTCTTGGAGGGTCTGCCATTGGCTGAACTGTCCCCTATATTCTCAAACTATGTTCTCATCATCCAATAAGGAATAGAGGGAAGTGAAAGAGTGCATGACAGCATCATGTGATCTGAGAAAAAGAGGGGGGTTAATATAGCATCGGTTGGCGGGCAGTCCCTCCTAAACATTTAGTCGATTCGAGAGGCTTTGTCACTGTCACCACTGAACCAGGTGAAGCCTTTCTCTCTTTGATTGAACAATTTAAAACAGTCAACTAAATTAAATCTTTAACTAAACCCTGTAATAAAACCGACGTTTTGTCCATTTTAAAATCTTCTCCTACCCTATTTCCTGTCTTTTTTTGGATAAAACACAGTTAAAATCCCCTGCCACTATTAGGGGAGTCCTTCCTAACAAGTGGGGTTGCAAATCTTTTAAAAGCTCAAATCTTTCATTTTTTTTCCATAAAACCATATACATTAAGAACTCAATGTCTAAAAAGGTCAGCTTTACTAAAAGTGCCCGCCCTTCCCTCACCATAGTGCTGCCCTTCTCCAGGATGTTTGGGTTGTAAATTAAAACCGCCGCTACGTCATTCTTGTTAAAATTTGAACCTCTCCATATGGAGGGTCCAGGGGACCACAGCCCTCTATTTTTATTTGTACCTAATTTAAAAAAGGCGAAGAACACACTTGCAATAAAAAGAAATCTGACATAGAAGTTCTTAAAAGGGGCAAAAAAAAGGACAACGACACCGCTGCCCTTCACAGTCCACCTTAATGTGTCCTCCTCCTCCACATCTCCCGCAATACATGGGTTGTCCAGGATAATACAAAACACCCAGGGAGATGCACTAGGCTTCCAGGGACTGATTAGTCTACACAAAGCTTCACAAAGAAAAAGTCTTCTCCCAACCCAAATCCCGAACCGATCCCTCACACGCTCACCTCCTTTCACAGCATCACAAATGTCTCTCCAAGAAGGTCTTAACCTCTTCATCCTCCACATATGGATTATAAAGATGGACTGTGAGATGTATATAATACTGAGCAAAAAGTGGGTGCCTTCTTAAACACTTCGTCCTCCAATCCCACAAAACATGCTTTCCCTCTGAAATCGTGACCAATATTACTCTCCTTCATTTTACTTCAAACTTTTCTAAGCCCACCCCATACAAAACCAAATCTCTTGTAATAATTGCCCGTTAAATATGTTGGCTGTAACATTTTCCAGCTCCCCTCACATGGCAGAACCACTTTCTGTATCTTGTCCACAAGCTCTTGGCTCAGCCTATTGTACAACTTCCTGTGCTCCAAGATCAAGGACTGCTCTAAACACCACAGTTTCCGAGCAACTAAATTCGCCACCCTGCAATAATGCTCTGGCCTATCCTCCAACCAGGGCCTTGTCCCCCTCCAAAGACCTCAAAGGGAAAGCCAGACAAAACTGGGCCAAAAACCTAGCCTTGTGCTTCCTCTCTTGGGATGTTAACCGAGCTGCCCAGGAGCAAAAAATAGCCTCCATCTTTAATGGAACACAAGGGATCCCCCTCCCACCATCCCCCATCAACCTATACATCTAACTCCTAGCAACCATTTCAGTGTTTTTCACAAAAAGGAGAAAATTAGCTTCTCTAGCCTTCTCCCAAACCAAAACAGAACTGGAAACACATAAGCCAGATAATTTAAGTTTGGGAGAAGATCAGCCTTTACCACCTTTAACCTCCCTTATAAAGACAACCCCCTAGAATTCCACCTTACTATTTTCCCCTGTATTACCTTCAGCCTTGCTTCCCAGTTCTCCTTAGTCACAGTCAATTCTGAACAAAAATAATTTTCAGCCCCTCTATACACAAACTATACCCACCCCTTGCCTCTGACAACACATAGAGAAGGGGGGACAAAGGACACCCCTGACATACTCCCCTAACCTGTTCTACCTTCCCTGTGAATTGACCATTAATCCCTATTTTACTAAATATACCCCTGTAAAGCAATTTAACCCACGCCCTGAATACTGGCCCATAACCCATCCGCCTCAAAGTTGCCTCAAGAAAAGACTGGCTGACCCTATCCAAGGCCTTCTCCTGGTCCAAACTGAAAATGGCCAAAGGAAGCTGCCTTTGCTCTATCCAACTGACCACATCTCACACTAATACCAAATTCACAGAGACAGACCTGCCCGGCACCCCACCCTGGTCAGGTCAGGCTGGACAACTACTCTTATGACCTTCTTTAGTCTCTCTGTTAAGACCTTCGCCAACACTTTGTAGTCCGTGGCCAGCAGGATAATTGGCCTCCAGTTCCCTAACACTTCCTTTGCCCCTTTCTTATACAATAGCACTACCAACCCTGTTTTCATTGTCTCTACTAACTCCCCTCTCTGCTAAAGCATTCCTGGTACACCCCCACGAGTTCCCTCCCTCCCCACGGCAATGCCAGCTCATGAAAGATAGCTGGAAGGTCATCACATCCCGGAGCTGTACCTTTTTTCAAGGATGCCACTGCCGAACTAACTACGTGCAGGGTGTGGGGCCCCTCCAAAGCCCCCATTCTTCCTCCCCTAAACTCCCTTCCAGATTCTCCAAAAACCTCCCATAAGCTGTGAATGAAGGAGTTCTATCACTGAATAGCTCTCTATAGAACTCTTAGGCCACCCCTAGCATCCCCTTCACCCCACAAACCCTCTATGAAACTTTTAATTTGCCTACTTCACACTGTTGAAAATAAATAACTAGTTGGCTTTTCATCATACAGTCGCTTCCGGACACTTGAACCTTGCAGAAAGGACTTTGTTTCCTCCCAATAATGACCCTTTATTGACTCCTGCAAATACCTAGTCCTAGCCCACCCCTCAGCTGACCCCATAGTACCCCCTGCCAATAGAGCTTGCAACTCCTTCGACCACAAGCACACTTTTTCCCGCTTACACCTTGCCTTCTCCATGTCCCAATTTCGGGAAAAAAAAACCCTACCCTAACCATGAGCCCCTCCCACCACTCCCTTGTGATTGCAAAACTTGCAGATTCTTCCAACCAGCCACCAAATTAAAACATGCCGTACAAAAATCCTTATCCTTCAAAAAGGAAGTATTGAGCCTCCACACCCCCTCCCCCTCTTCTCGCCCCCACCTCCACCCATACACCCACCAAACAGTGGTCCGAACACCACATTGGAATCTGAATGTAATTTAAACACTTTAACATATGATGGCAGAAACAGATAATCCAAACGTGCCGCCTCTTGCCTACTAAATTAGCCAAGTACATGTGGGCACCTTTCCTCCTGCCCCCTGAAAAAAAAATCACATAGAAAGAAACCTATCACCAATTGCGCTAGTGCATTCCCAGAAGCATTCCAAAGACACATTAAAGTCCCCTCCCAACACTAACAATCTATTGGTATACAAAATAGCATTCAAACTATCTAAAAATCCTCTCCTTTCTCCCAATCTACTCAGGCCATAAACATTTACAAAACGAAAAATCCCCCTCCACTTTGCATCCACCACTATTACCCTCCCTATCTGCCTTGACATTGCCCATTCCCCTAAATGAAGGCCCCATTTCCCAACCCACAGAAAAATTAGAAACATCTTTTTCATTTTTCAAGTGACAAAGAGCTTTATCGGTTTCTAAAATGGTAAAATCTTGGCATAAAACATTGTCGCAGTTGACTTTCTTGACAAAAAGGTTTAAAACTTCCTTTGGCATATCGTTGTGTACAGTTTTTTTGTTTTTTGTTTTGGAATAGATCCTGATAAAAACATACTATTTCTTTACTGTCGCCTCTGGCTTGCTTAGTTGGGGACACCTGATTTCCAGGGATTACCGTCGTCTTGACTACAGAGACCGTCT